>JAFLJL010000701.1:64042-83796 GCA_018398815.1 Conus ventricosus | reverse complement strand
GAGAGCCTAACGAAAAGATAGGAGAGAAGTCCTATCTGAAATTGGAAGGCCAGATGAGGAAAAGAGATGAGCCCAGAAGGCCATCTCTCTCCTTGGAAAAGGGCTCACCCTGTGGGGATTGGGAATGGAGGGAAGGCGTATGTTATGAGGCCAGACCAGGGAGGGTGAGCGACTCTGGGCCTGAACACTGTTCTCCACTGGGCTGAGGGTTAGCCTGCTGAGGGTCCCTTCACTCAGTGAGGAGGAGGAACCCCGCTATGTGTGTCGCGCAGAGGGTGAATCCCCGCACGGCAACAGTGGAGAGGGGCCTCTATTCGGGGGGAGAGGCTGAGGGAGCGAGCCCCCTTCCCCCCACCCCCTTTTTGTTGTTGTTGACACAACAAGGCACCGAAGTGTTGTCCGTGGGCAGGAGAACAAGTCGGTGCGAGACTTGGAGTTGGAAGCAGGGGAAAGGAGGGAGAGGCTACCGCAGGCAGGAGAAACAAGTCGGTGCGAGACCTGGGGTTGGAAGCGGGGAAGGGGAGTCTGCCGTCGCTCACTGTGCGTCCCGCACTCCCGAGGTATGAGGGTTCTCAAAAGGGGACAGCCCGAGATGGAGGGGGAGTGTAGAGGTTGAACTAGTGCCACTCTCCCTACCCGTCCGCTTGTAAAGACAGGAACACGAACGAGCGTGTATTTAAGATACTGAGCCATGCAGTTTTTTGTGGCCATAGTCAGCATGAGTGTATGGTTTGTGAGCCCATAGATGGCAAATGAGGCGATCTTTCGCACACAGAACATAGAATATAATGTTTTGGGGATCCTAACAACGAGTACTGCTTACCTTGACCCCAAGATCCTATATCTAACATTACTCAGCATTCTAGCTGTTGGTGGCGTTAACTCACCTTTATTTATATTATGTACAAGAATATGAAGTAGGGTAACCGCCGAGACAGATGGATGGACCAATTTGTGATTCTGTTTTTGTTTTTCAACAACTGAACTGTTTTTTGCGGGAGAGAAGACTGCTGGTCTCAACATGTCGCCAGCAGTTGTCTCTCCTGCCAAGTCTGATAGAGAAATCGAGGCACAATCTACGCAAAATGCATGCCACTCACCCTTCTTTCCTGGCTTGATAAATGGCCATGTGTCCGTATAATAATTCCTGAATGCTTGCCATTGTTTCACAGCTGTTTTCTTCCTTGGGGAAAATAGACTGTGCGGCTAATCTTCTTCCATGGTACTTTTCAATGCCATTATGGTAAAAAACGGATGAGACCGAGTCTGCTTAACACATGAGCTAGGAACACCGCAGCTCGCTATTGATTCCACCCTGTTTGGGCGTTTTTGCTAGGAGGCCATCCATCCTTGAAGTGATTCTTTCCTTACTTCTCGGTGATTTTCGATTTCTTGGGGTGGTCAGCGCAAAATTGCATGTCCAGAACACTGTAACCAATTCCTGATTTTTTTGGGGACAAATATGGACCACACCTGACGGTAGGCATCTGTGTATGGATCAATATGTTAATAGTCCCCCCCCCCCCCCCCCCCCCCCCCCCCCCCCCCCCCCCCCAACCTCCTGCAGTCGCCACTCCTACTTCTCACCTGACTATGACAATACAAACTTTTTACTGATGATACTACAGTTATTTTCATTAAAGATATCAGTTTGCTCTTTGATCAGTTAATCACAATTCCAGTATGCTAATTTTCATTAATGATAAACAATGATGAACATACCCTGCATATATATAAAATGAACAATTGAACAGATCAGCAGCTTTCAGAGCCGCCAACAAATTCACACTGACCAGGAAGAGTCATGCACAAATTACAACACACACACACACGCGCACAAAGTACCTGCAGTATTTTGCGGTTCTGACGCTCCATGGCCTTGATGCTCTGGTGGTCATTGGTGACATGACGGATCAGTGTTGCAAAGTATTCCTTTAGGAGATTGCGGCAGGCTTTCTGACGCTCTGGAGGTAGCATCTGCAATCACAGTTGTCAATGCAGTGGACCCACTTAATGATCCAATTTAGCCTGGTACAAATCCATCCCTTCCACTGATCATTTTTTTCCACTTTACTCCCAAACCACCATCTCCCCCCTCCCCCAATAACCCATCCTGTACACACACCTGACTTGGTTTATCCCTGTGTACCTTTCCGTAGTCAAAGTGAATAGTGTCAGTAGTTTTAGTTATTCTGAGCAAATTGTCAGTAGTCACCACCACTTTCATATTCAGGACAGTTAGCTGAAGTAAAACCACACTCAATGCACAGCGCATAGAAATTCTGTGTACAGACGCCTGTAATAAGGCCATTCTCTTCACTTACTCCACATGAAACGTTTTTTTTAAGGCGGGGTGTGTGTGTGTGCGTGTGTGTGTGTGTGTGGCAAACACAGATCAGATACGCTGGGCTTTTTTTTTTTTGTGCCGACATTAGGTACACATTGACTGGAACAATCAGAGGAACCAGACCCATGTGCAGACCTGCCTACCGCCTGAACCCTGAATGAGTAGTTTCCTGGCCCAAATGAGTAGTTTTACAGCAAAATGAGTAGTTTGCACAGCAATTTTTTTTTTATATTGACATTTCACATTGGCTATGTGTTTTGCTTGCTGATGTTATTTCCTGTGTGTGTGTGGGTGTTGTTTTTCGTTTACGTCCTTCCACTAAAAGGATTCCAGACAATATCATATAGTGTAAGTGAACTTGATGTAAGGAATGAGAGAGATGTGCCCAATTTTTTTTTAGGGAGTGTAAGGGTGTGTAAGTTTAAAGTGGTACGTAAGGAATTGTACTCATAACCCTCCACCCCACCCAATATATCAGACATTTAACAAACTAAAATGTAACTGTAATACAATGCACAAATACTAAGATAAATTAGTAAGTGAACAAGCCTAATAAACATTTAGAAATAGATTCAAGAGTAGCAAATTGTTTAATATCCAATATGTAAAGATATCCATCAACAAACGCCTATCAATACCTGATTTATTAAAAGCTCGTTTTGTTTGGACAATTAATCAGTAAATGATGACCACTAAGAATCCCCACCATACTATTTATCTTTGCAATATTTTGTTTTAAATGAATATAAACGAACCTTATAGTCCCCTAATGGTTAGAACCTGCAGTTGTGTGTGTGTGTGTGTGTGTGTGTAGGTGTAGTGTGTGTGTTGTGTGTGTGTTGTGTTTGTAGTGTTGTGTGACACTGTGTGCATGCATGGAATAGTGTAGTGAATGCCAGTGTGCTTAGATATGATAGTGTGTGTGTCTGTATGTATAGTATGTGTACACTGGTGCTGTGTGTGTGTGGGTGGTGTGTGATGTGTAGTGTGTGTGTTGTGTGTTGTGGTGTCGTGCGTGTGGTGTGTGTGTGCTGCGCGCACCCATCTGTGTGTGAGTGTGTGTGTGTGTTGTGTGTGTGTGTGTGTGTGTGGTGGGGGGGGGGGGGGGGGGGGGGGGGGGGGGAGGGGGGGGGGGGGGGGGGGGGGGGGGGGGGGGGGGGGGGGGGGGGTAGGTGACACAGGGAGAGACTTTATTTTGTTTTGGAGATTGCTGGAGGTCTGGACTGCCATCTCCTTAATGACTGCTGTTGTCTGTGTTGTCTGGAGTCTTTGGGCAATTTTGGAATCAGGAAACAGATTTCACGGCTGTTGTCAAGGTGTCCAGTGTTGCAATGCGCAAATTTGAATCAACAATTATCTGGCAAATCATTTCTTCTGCTCTCATAACTGAGCACTCAAACTTCTTTTTTTTCGATCTTCATCAGTGCTCTTGCTGGTTGTCACAAACATACTCCATTTGCTTTGCTTTCCAACTCCCTTAGCGAACGTTTATGTGACACACTCTGAGCATGTCCTTGCAGTCAAAAATGTCACATGCTCCAAACAGAAAAATCCGTGTATGCACTGAACGCAGTGTGCAAAATGTTTCCCTTTCATGATGCTATGAGGATTCCAAATTGTTCCTGATTGCGAAGCAGAAACATCTGTGATGCAGTCTTGGCCTTCTTCACAATATTTTTTTTTACTGTATTGGGATCTTCTGAATCCAGAATTTCCAGAATTTCATCATCAGACTTGTGTATCCGCTTTGTGAGCTCAGTTTCCGCCAATTTGGTTGAATGAAGTCGCTGCGTTCAATATTACTGTCACAGTTTGCTCTCTGCCCCGCTTGGATTAAGTTCAGGCTATCACAGCAAGAGAGTAGCAGCCCACAGGGCGAGTGTTTTTCTGAATGCACTCTCAGCATGCACTCTCAGCATACACTCGACCAGCTTAAAAGGTGGTTCAGACTTTGTCCCTTGCTTCACGATCGCTGCTTTCACCGTTTATCTTCATCAGTTAGAAAATTACGTAGACAGCCAAATCTAAATTATGTAGTTGCATTCCAAATACGTAGATACCTAGTTTGGCAAAAAATGCGTATTTTCTATGGTCAACACGTAGTGTAGGCAGTTTGCATGTGCTTGCATTTTTCAAATCATCTCCCTTCACTTCCTGTCCTTCTGACCATCATTGGCAAGTTTCATCCGTTTCGCTTTTTTTTTTTTTTAAATCGCCCTGTTGGCTATAAATGTACCTTTTAGCACTGCAGTCAGTGATTTCCATCAGCAGAAACGATGGCATGGCTGTAAGGTTAAACAGGTCTGACACACAAACATGGTGAGCTTGGTCATTTTTAGTTTGCTCAGATTCAAACCACGAGTTATCTTCCTGGTTCTTCATTCCTTTCCTTCTCTGTGTCAACCTCGGGTGATGTCGATGGAGGAAGGACTAGCGCACAGCCCAAACACACTCACAGCTTGCTCACGATCTCATTCATATATCATGCATTCGTCACATCAAACCACTAGTAAAGTCTATAACTTTACTACACATGATCATAGAACGAAACATCAATGCATATGAATCAAACAAAATAAAACATTCTCTCTTTCCTGAACTTCACAAAATCATTTATCTAAAACATCATTAACTAACCCGGGTATAAATAGATTTCTACTTTACCTGGCCAGGTGATCTTAACTATTCACGAATCACTGTCTTTTCTTTTCTTTTCTTTTTCTTTTCACTGTCACTTTCACAACACGACACAACTGCTGGCACTGGTGTTGGTCTACTTGCACCGGTCAAGCTGGACTGCTGGCACCGGTCAGGCTGGACTGCTGATGAAAGTGGCGCTGGCCAAGTATGAGGTCGAACCCCAGTGAGGATAGAACAGTGACTATCAACATCGATCTGTTCTCCTTTCTTTCTTCCTGCATTAACGCATTGCACTCTCTCTCTCTCTCTCTTCTAGTCTGCTCTTATCAAATGGACATGGTTGCTTTTCTTCCTTTTTTTTCTTTTCTTTCTTTTCTTCTTCATAGTTAGCAACTCTCTCTCTCTCTCCACATCTCTCCTCAGTCCTTCCTCTGCAGACTATCTCATGCTAATCTCTCAACTTGGTTCTCTTCTCTCCTCCCTCATCTCTCTGCTTTCTCTCCTCAGAGATTACACTCAGACCTCTCTCTCTCTGTCTCTCTGTTCGTTACTCCCCCGTTCTCTCACTCTCCCATCCTCTTATTGTGTTCCGATCTGTCCAAAAAAGGGCGAGTACCATTGGTCAGTATTTTTTACCCGAAGTTATCTCCCTCTAATTCCATTGGATATTCAAATCATGACAGTCACGCCTACACACCTTACTCTCTGTGGTGGTCAATTGGTCATTTAATTGATTAGCTAGATTTCACCCCCACCACACACTACCTTCCCCCCTTCCCTACTTAACTGGCGCCGTGTGGCTTAACTCGCGGACACTGGTCACTCTAAAGTGGCTAGATGAGTCTGGGTGGGCTCCAAGGCGTTGGCTGGCAGACCAATCGAGACATTCGGCCAACAGCTTAGTCCGTCTCAGCAGACAGTGCTGTCTCCACGAGAGCTAAAAATAGCCTTTAATTGGCTGAGGCGACAGGTGAATGCGTCGGTCAGCTATTTAGTCCGGCTGGTTGGACAGACCGTCTCTGTGGGGATGAGGAATAGCCTCCCCCTTTGCTTAATTGCCTGGATCCGAACCATGGGGCCGTCCGCCTGACGCCCGAATATTTGCGTTAGAGCTTATGTCCAACTGGCTGGTGGCGATTGACCACGAATTTGGTTGAGGTTATTTTTGACCGTGACAATTTCCCCCTTGCAAAAGACCATGCTCCGCATTGTCTCAAAACAACGGTACAAAAAAGACAACAACCGAATTTGCTGACCCACAGCTACACGTGCAAAGTTTTGAAAAATACTTTACAACAACCGGTTTACAAATTATAAAATATATCATTAGTGAATACCACCTCAATGAGTTATCATTGACGTGCACTCTTGCGTTATTTCGACTCATTTTATAACGACCTCTGTGCGCACTTATGCAATTCCCCTACTTGCGGATTTGCCACATCTTCTCTTCACAATTCCTATGAAAAGCACAATATAGTATGATCACGATCCATGACACTTCACTGAGGAATCTCCATCCTCACTTATTGCAAATAATGTATCACTACCCAAGCGACTGTATGCTCCAAGCATAACTACATTCACATGAACAAGTCTCACAAAGAAAATATGAACAAGTCTCACACAAAGAAATATAACCATAGCCAACTGGAATGAACCCATATCCAATCAACATAACTGTCATCAACACATACTATCAACAAAGCACCCCGGATATGACTGACTTCCTCTGAGTTGCAGCTTGCTAGACACACGGCTTAAATAGTCAGCTCCGACATTCTGTCGACCGGGAATGTACTGCACTCGGTACCTGTAGGGCTGCAATGCCATTGCCCACCGCAGCACTCTGCTGTTTTTCAACTGCGCCTCCTGCAGGAATTTGAGTGGTTGGTGATCTTTCTCTATCACGAACTCTTTCCCATACAAGTATTTGTGGACTTCTGCACGGCCCACACGACAGCTAAACACTCCTTCTCCACCGTTGCGTACCCTTCTTCACACTTTGTCAACTTCCTGCTAGCATATCTCACAGGAAACTCGACCTCTTCATGCTCCTGTAACAATACTGCACCTATCCCACCACCTGATGCATCTGTCCGCAACAAAAATGGTTTGGACATATCTGGTAGCTTCAAGATGGGACGGGAACCTAGTCTTTCCAACACCGTCTGCAGTGCTTGCTCTGCAGCGTCTGACCACTCGACCACTGCTGGTTTCCCTGCTTGATCAACTCACTGAGAGGACTCGTGATTGCTGCGAAATTTGGAACAAACTCCCTATAGAAAACCCCAAAAAAACCTAGCAGACTCCTGACTTCTGTTTTGGTCTTTGGTCTCTCTGAATTCATCATCTTCTCCACCTTTCCCCTTTCTGGCTGCTTTGTGTCGCCTCCGACAACAAAACCTAGGAACTCCTACTGTCTAGCCCTTCATACAGTGACACATCCCTGTATGACTCTTCTGGAAACTTAGGCCACAAAATCTCCCCTTCTTATGCTGGGTCTCTTTCACCTCATCAATGATTGCTGCTGCGCCTATGTGCTGAGTCTCACGCTGAATATATTTGCGGAGAAATTCGCATGGAAAAGTTTTAGTTTCCCATTCACATCAATTCGGTAATCCGACCGACCTTTTCAGTGATGGTGAATGGTCCTTTCCAATGCATCAGCAGCTTGTTGTGACCCGTGGGAAGTAGTAACAGGACTTGATCTCCCACCTTGGGGGATTGCTTCCTCACCTTCCTGTCATATTGCTTCTTCTGACCGACCCTAGCCTCCTGCAAACCTTCCCTTGCAACCTTACATGTCTCATACCTGTGCCCACCTTTGGAACAGGGCGAGATTGGGCCAATCAGATCAATAGCCACCCTCCTGAACGGTGTGTCAATTAAAGGGGGATGTTTGAGAGGCGCCTTCCTCTTCACCCCTCTTGTGGCTGACCTTTGACACACGTCACATGACATGCAGAAACGCTTGATGTCTGCCATTGCCCCTGGCCAATGAAATCATCAAAGATTCGGTCAGCCGTTTTGCTGGTGCCGAGATGACCGCCATGACGACTCGTGACCCACTGACATGACAGTGTCACGATAACCTGCTGGTACCTCTAACTGAGTGGTCACCTTACCTGTATTCCCCTTGGTGAACACTCGGTACAACAGCCCGCCTTTCACAAGAAATTCTGTCTCACCTCCTCTAACCTCCTGTTTCTCTCCACCTCTTGCCAACTCCCAAGACTTCACGAGCGAAGGGTCTTGTTCCTGCGCTGCCCTAAACTCATCAGGCGACACATCTATGCCTGACTTCCTTGCCGGAACGACTAACGGTTTCATCAACCTTTCCTCCTTCTTGCTCCGTGTTTGAACTGCTGCCCCTGTAGCAGTCAACAACTCAGGATCCCCTGGATCCCTTGCACCTGGAATATTTCCAATGAATCAAATCGTGAAGGGTTTCTCCATCACCAACGCAGCAACTCGCCTGAGAAGTAAGGGGTACGTACTTCTATCTTAGCAACTGGAAACTCCCTCACAGTGCCATCGATTAGAGTACAGGTCTGGATTTGCCCTGTCAAATCCCCTTTATCGACCAGCGTTGTTCGTACTACCCCGCATGAACAACCAGTGTCTCGTAACACTTTCACCCTCTGCTGGCCAAATCCACCCTTCTTCCACTGGTAACGAACCACTCAGCCTAGTGCCCTCCATCCCTGACACTGACTGCTGTCCAGTGCTAGCCATAGGCCGCACTCCACCCTCTTCAGACTGAATCCCTTTTGGTTCCACTGCAGGTCGTTTCCCTTGACGACCCTTATCCACCTCTTGCAAGGCTGCTGCCTTCTGGAACCTCATGCGACAATCCCTCGCCACATGTCCCTTCTTGTGACAAATGAAACACCTAATGTCCCTTTGCCCTTCCTTCTGCCCCACGACTGGGTTTGCAGACTTTGCGGAAAACTCTCCTAGTCTCCTTGCACTCTTCTCACCTGTGCCTAGCACCTGTTTCTCCTGCACCTTAGTGCCCAAAAGTGCCTCTCTATACACCTCTGCGAACTTCAACAACTCCCCTGCTGTCTCTGGCTGTCTCTCTTTCAAATGTATGGTTAACTCAGGGCCGCAACCTGACAAAATCTGTTCTTTCATAACTAGCTCTTTCAATCAGCGAACTCCTTCTTCGTACCACTCAACTCTAACCATTTCTCAAAATAGTGATCTAGACGTGCACCAAACTGAGTGTACGTCTCACCTGCTTGTAATTTAGCTGAACGAAATTTCTTCCTGAACCCCTCCTCTGTGGAGGTCAAATCCCTTCATTAAAGACTCCTTCACGCACCAAAATCAGACTGTTGTTCTGCTGGTAACGCAGTGAAAATCTGCAATGCCTTACCCGTCAATAACGCAGACAAAATGACTGCCCACTCTTCTGGAGGCCAACCCTGACTGGTCGCAAAACGTTTCGAAACGACTGATGTATGCATCAATCGAATCGGTTCCTTCAGAGAATTTTGGCAACTTGGGTCGGGGAGCATAGCTGCGCACAGAGTCACTGGAAAGTGAGCTACCATCCTCGGTGGTCTCCCTTGTATTCTCACTTTCTCCAACTCTAATTGAACCTTTAATCTTTCTGTTTCTTCCCTAGCCTGATTATCATTAGCCTGAATCCTTAATCTTTCTGTTTCCTGCGTAAATCTTTCTGTTTTCCTGCGTTGCGCTAGCTTTCATTCTTTCCTGCTCTGCTATTTTCTACTGTGACGCGTCGTCTCTCCGCGCGTCATCTCTTTCCATCTTTTGTGGTTTTCAACGAAGCACGCAACTCATCTCCTGAGTAACCTAGATCACGAGCGACGCTCACAAGTTGTTCAATAGGGGTGTTCTTTCTTCCGCATATATATCTCTCTCTTTTATAGGTAATCTGTGCGAAATAAGTACTCTGGGGCTGAAATGCCAAGCCTAGTATTAACTATCTTGGAAGCAATGCCAAGCCTAGTATTTAACTATCTTGGAACATACAGTAAGACAACCCCTTGTCTTAGATTACAATACTTGAATCCACCCAGCTTCCTCTCTGAGAAGTTGAACAATTATAATAAATGGCCAGAATATCCTGCAGGCTCGCCAATAAATTGTCACCTCGGGTGATGTCGATGGAGGAAGGACTAGCGCACAGCCCAAACACACTCACAGCTTGCTCACGATCTCATTCATATATCATGCATTCGTCACATCAAACCACTAGTAAAGTCTATAACTTTACTACACATGATCATAGAACGAAACATCAATGCATATGGAATCAAACAAAATAAAACATTCTCTCTTCCTGAACTTCACAAAATCATTTATCTAAAACATCATTAACTAACCCGGGTATAAATAGATTTCTACTTACCTGGCCAGGTGATCTTAACTATTCACGAATCACTGTCTTTTCTTTTCTTTTCTTTTTCTTTTCACTGTCACTTTCACAACACGACACAACTGCTGGCACTGGTGTTGGTCTACTTGCACCGGTCAAGCTGGACTGCTGGCACCGGTCAGGCTGGACTGCTGATGAAAGTGGCGCTGGCCAAGTATGAGGTCGAACCCCAGTGAGGATAGAACAGTGACTATCAACATCGATCTGTTCTCCTTTCTTTCTTCCTGCATTAACGCATTGCACTCTCTCTCTCTCTCTCTTCTAGTCTGCTCTTATCAAATGGACATGGTTGCTTTTCTTTCTTTTCTTTCTTTCTTCTCATTAGTTAGCAACTCTCTCTCTCTCTCTCCACATCTCTCCTCAGTCCTTCCTCTGCAGACTATCTCATGCTAATCTCTCAACTTGGTTCTCTTCTCTCCTCCCCTCATCTTCCTGCTTTTCTCTCCTCAGGATTACACTCAGACCTCTCTCTCTCTGTCTCTCTGTTCGTTCTCCCCCCGTTCTCTCACTCTCCCATCCTTCTTATTGTGTTCCGATCTGTCCAAAAAAGGGCGAGTACCATTGTCAGTATTTTTACCCGAAGTTATCTCCCCTCTAATTCCATTGGATATTCAAATCATGACAGTCACGCCTACACACCTTACTCTCTGTGGTGGTCAATTGGTCATTTAATTGATTAGCTAGATTTCACCCCACCACACACTACCTTCCCCCCTTCCCTACTTAACTGGCGCCGTGTGGCTTAACTCGCGGACACTGGTCACTCTAAAGTGGCTAGATGAGTCTGGGTGGGCTCCAAGGCGTTGGCTGGCAGACCAATCGAGACATTCGGCCAGACAGCTTAGTCCGACTAGCAGACAGTGCTGTCTCCACGAGAGCTAAAAATACCCTTTAATTGGTGAGGCGACAGGTGAATGCGTCGGTCAGCTATTTAGTCCGGCGGGTTTTGGACAGACCGTCTCTGTGGAGGATGAGGATTAGCCTCCCCCTTTGCTTAATTGCCTGGATCCGAACCATGGGGCCGTCCGCCTGACGCCCGGAATATTTGCGTTAGAGCTTATGTCCAACTGGGCTGGTGGCGATTGACCACGAATTTGGTTGTGGTTATTTTTGACCGTGACAATTTGCTTTCTCACATTTCTTCTTCAGGGTTTTTTCTTTTTAAAAAAAAACAAAACATTTTTCAGTTTAGAGATGATATGAGCCAATAAGAAAATGAATACTATGAAGACGATGATTTTGATTCATCTATTTCCAATTTTCAAGCTTCTCCTGTTAGGCTGTGGTATCCAATATATGGTCCATTGTACAAGACATGCTATCCTCCTAAACATTTGAAGCTCTCTCCTCCTTCACAGGGAGTGCATGAAAAGTCATAAATATTCTTTTTTTAAGAATACCATGGATTGACATTTGGTTTACCTGCCATGTACTGGGAAACCCTACATCAACCTGTTTATCACAAGATGGAACAACTAGTTTCCAGTTTTTGTATCTCCTGTTCCAGACCCTTCAGTTTGTGCTGTGGATGTGCTAGTAATCTCACGAGAAGGGACACTTGCCTTGCGTTTCCACCCTTTCCCCAATTCCAGCAGTCCTTAAAAAAATAAAAAGTATCCACAGAGAAGTGCTAGGTAATCATCATTCACCCCCTAAATGGACGAAGAGCTGGATTAATCTCCTCATCTGCTGCCAAGGGTTCCCATGCCTTCCCTATGAGACTGGCTCGTCTCATCCAGCATGCGCAAGTGACTAAGCACGGGAGCCCATAGCACAGGATCCTCTGTTGCTTCTGACGGCCAGTTTCTAGGCTTGTGGAACTGTGCAGAGACATTCTTGTTGGGGGCAATGTCCTCTTTGCTTCCCACCATCCTTTTCAATATTTCTGGCATTTGTTTGGACAGGTAAGTACAGGAAACAGGAATTCTTTGACTAAAAATAGTTTTTTACAATATACTTACCCACAAGGATGCCCTGCTGCAAACTGCTCTGTCATGAAAATGTGTGAAAACTGAGCTTAAATGAAGCAAACTCACCAAAGACAGTCACACTTGCAGCCTAAACTAGGTTAGCTCCCTGCTCTCCCACTTTTGTTTTCGGGAGTCCTGATGACATGGTGATGTTCCATGCTAGGTGGGCATTGGGCATCTGTCTGGACAGCTAAGTATATCATACAACTACTTTTTAGAAGTAAAATTCCTATTTCTCTGAGTGAGCACCCTTCACTTATGATCCAATATTCATGGATCACTGGCGGTTATTAGCAACTAGTTCACTGTCAACAGTTTGAAAAAATCCAGAGGAATGGATACACGGTTGGAAAACAAGAATTTGCCTCACTCACCTCACTGCGAGGTATTTCAACGCTGTGTTTTTCAGACAACAATCTGAAACAGAAGATGACTGGCAATTCATATAACATGCAACAAACACTCCCCCACACAGTTATCACTCATGAAACATTCACAGACGCCACCCAAAAGAGCACATTTTATCATCAAACTCTAAACTAATTCATTACCACTTAGAGAGCCTATCATCCAGCAATCACACAACAGACACCAATCGATCATCAAACACACTTGTCAAACTAACTGCTTACCTGATACTCATTACATAAAATTTACACAAAGTCAAAGCAAGACACATGCTTGCCTTCAACTGATTAGACAAATGGTGACGGATGCTCTTGCAAAGAACATGAGATCTTGAAATTTTAATGTCTTCTGCTAACATACTGAACAAACAGTCAGAACTGAGAATTCTACTGTCACTTAAAAACAAACATTCTTTGTCCTGCTCCTGTCCTGCAATTAGGACACTGCTGCTTTGGACTAGTAGCACTCTTCACCTAGAGCTGCTTACAAAAATCTGGCTAGAAAACAGGCAGAGGGGAAGAAAGCATTGCTGAGAGTTTCTTTGTTCATCCAAGATGGAAACCACACTCGCGAAGTCCAGGCGAGGGCATGTTTCCTCGCCAAGGAAAATGAATTCATGTTGTAAGGGGTGAATTGAGTATGAACTCATTTCAGGATACTACTCCTGTATGCCTTGTGGTTTAAGAGAGAGTTAGCTCCCCCACTCTCTATTTCAATCTTTCTGTGAGAATCTCGATTTAAGTGAGACTCTTGATTTTTGTGAGACTCCTGATTTACCCTGATTTACTTTGGACAGATAAATATGAAGAAAACAATTTTTTTTTCAACAGTATCTACATTCTACACATTTATCTAGTTCTTAAAAAATGTTATGTAGACATGTAATTGTTAGATCCTAAAAAAAAAGAAAAATAGATACTAAAAAAAAAAGAAAAGAAAACCACAGTTCTTGAACTGAATAATCTTGCAGAGCTTGTTCTTCAGGCAGACTACATACCTGAACCTTTCTGGATCTGCCCAATGGCATAATGCTGCCTTCAGGCTTACCCACTATGATCCTCATCTGTATTCTAAAGTCACAAGGTCCCTCAGTGGTACAGGGCAGGCCTATCCAGCAGAGAAGCAACAGACAATGGAGTGTAGAGACAAAGACCTCTTCATCCCTTCCCTCACCTGATCTTTCTGGGCAGAAGGCCCATGTAGTCATCGCCGCAGTGTCTGCAGAACGAGGTGAGGATGGAGAGGTGGGTGTGCTCCTCACGGTCGTTGTTCACCAGCAGCTGCAGCTGACTGGCCAGCATGGACAGCCCCTCCTTGGCCCGGAATAACCCAACCGACACCAGCTCCCCAAAGAATCGTAGGTCCACACGATATTTGCTGGGGTTGCTTATCTTCATGCAAAAGTCATCAAAGTATTACAAAATTAATGATGAAAGATTTTTTTTCAGGCTGGAGAAGATCAGCTTGGTGACGGGTAGTTGGGAGGATGGTAGGTTAGAGATACGAGAGATATTTTGTGAGGAGAGAGTGTTTGATTAGAGGTGGTTAAGAAGGAGCTAAGGGATGCAGGGGGTCTTGAAGATGGGATGCAGGGACTGGTTTCATGACAGTCAAAGATAGAAGAAAAGCGGTGATGTGGAGGGGGGGAAGGGTTATGATGGATTGGGGAAGGGAGTGGTAAGCTGTGGCCAGCAAGGAAGTGACAGGGAGGGCAGGAAGGTCAACTGACAGACAAAGTGATAACTCCCCAACTGCCTTAAGAGACGCAGAGAAAATAACAACCATGATGAAAGTCCTGTCAAGCATGAAGTAACAATCATTATCAAACCCATAATGTTATAACAATGCTTGACCACTGCCAACTTCCAAAGTAATGACTTTAAGAAAAACATTCACAAATGCTGGTCGACTTCTTTCTCTGCAGAAGACAATGGAAACATAATACTAACTACACATATGCTAGTGTTGGCCCAAAAAAGTGCCAGGCCAGTCAAAATGATTATGCTGAAAACATTCCTGGACATTCTGCCATCCAGGTTTGTAAAGTCTGCAGAAAAAAAGCTTATTTCTGTTGTTAGTTGTATATTTAACACCAGCATCAAATTTATGTCCGGGCTGTTTTTCATCTTTTCCATTTCTTAAGCCTGGACCTGTGCACCTGAAAGGTGCTGTTGGAGTATTTTCTCATCAAGGATTGTAGTCTTTTCCAGAAAACAGGTGACATTTAGAACCTTTCTGACAATGTGAAAGTGTCTTTAACAGAAACCTGAAGGCTCATAGCAAAAATAATCTGCATTTCAGCATGCTCAGAATTAGCTGTTAGAGCAGAAATTTTTTACACTGTCAGTGGCAAAGATACTGCTTTTGCTTGAACTTTGAATATATTACACACCTTCTCCTGGGAGAATCTGTGTGTGTGTGTGTGTGTGTGTGTGTGTGTGTGTGTGTGTGTGTGTGTGTGTGTGTGTATTATGGAGTTTCAAGTGTCTTCTCTGTAAAATGGTGTACAAGCTACACACAAAGCACAGTCACTCAGGTCTACATATTTTCACTTTGTACATAAGCTTGCTGTGGTTTTAAACTGTTTTAGTGTGCACATGAAACTATAACGCTGCATTTCTCCATTCGTTTGAGCTTAAGTACAGGCATATGCATGCAGAAAAACACATGCCTAATATTTTTTCTACATCAATATAAATTACACATTTTCAAGTCCTTTCATGCCACTTAAAGATATACTCAAAATATAACAGAGAGAGAGAGAGAGAAATAGTGTGTGTGTGTGTGTGTGTGTGTGTGTGTGTGTGTGTGTGTGTGTGTGTGTGTGTGTTGTGTTGTGTAGAGAGAGAGAGAGAGAGAGAGAGAGAGAGAGAGAGAGAGAGAGAGAGAGAGAGAGAGATACTCAACATTTGATTCTCAAGCTATTTTCCTAACAATGTGCATGTGAACACAGATTACTTATTTTTGCTGGAAACAATGCTCATTCACCCCTCATTCCATCCCTCCAAACTCCAACACATACAGATACTTGCACACACATACATACCCACACATGTGAATCAACATCCCCTTTCTCTATTACATACCTGCTCAGACATCCACAAACATAACTGTACCAGCCATAAACCACAGTGAAAAGTGGGAAAAAGATCATGCATACAGTTTACCAGAAAATGGGAACTAATCACCCACTGCTGGTGAGAGCTATCTGTTGTGTACATAATGTATAACTGTTTACTGTTTCTACTGGCATTATTTTCACAAACTTCAAATGCTGTGATGTTGAATCTGACAAAAGTAAGAATATTTAATTCGCATGATATCCTGGCAACATCCTAAGAGAAAGACAGAAAAAAGAGAAAAGAAAAAGAGGGAGAGACTTAGAGTGTATGTCATGTGCATGTTAAACTTTGTGTGAGAGAGTGTGCATCTGAGTTTTGGGCGTCATATACTTTACCATGTCAGACCATAGCATTCCACGGCAGTTAGTTAGCTCTGCAGGCCGAGATTTTTGTGGCTAATGCAGTAATAAGACCATCACGTGACGTCCACACTACTTCCGCCAGGGAAGAAACCGGTGTAAACTTCCTGTTCCCCATTCAACCTCGGCCTCCTGCCTAACAAGGACAGGTTTTTGCTCTGTCTCGCCTATACTTCTGTTTTTTGTAGAGATTGCTTGTGTGCTTGCCTTCTTTACTTGCTCCATTGCCGCGTGAGGCTTATGGGTGGCATTTTATATCATTTTATTCACGCTCTAGGCGTATTTCGCATGATATCCTGGCAAAATCCTAAGAGAAAGACAGAAAAAGAGAAAAGAAAAGAGGGAGAGACTTAGAGTGTATGTCATGTGCGTGTAAACTTTGTGTGAGAGAGTGTGCATCTGAGTGTTTGTGCACATATTGCATTTGTAGGTGTCCATGTATAGAGGGTTAAGCAAGCATGTACCAGCAGTAGACAGACACAGGTGAGACCAAACCACATTAGACAGCATACCTTTCCTTCATCTTTCTTGCTAATGCAGACATTTCTGGAAGTTTTCCAAGAGAAAAGGGGCAAAGTCTGCATAACGCTGATGGATCAGACTGCACAGGTACACTGCCGTCTGCACATCCGACATCTTCAGCTTGGCCTCAGAGATCGCCGATGCCTTGAAAAAAAGTGAAAGAAATTAGTTTGCATCCCATCTGTTTGCTTTGTGAAAAATGAATTCTACAACAAAAAGTAGTTTTAAGATATATCTACCGTCCAAATAACTGCCTTATCTCCATTTGGTATGAATCATTGCCATGCATCAGGATTCCAAAAGAAAACAAATTGGATAGCAGGGAACTATCTTGCTTCTATTTCACCAAGCCTGCTGAGTGATTGCCCTTAAGTGAGTTCCCAATATTGCGTCCATATCGAATGAGTTCAGTTTTTGAACCCTTTTCCAATCAAGCGGAGAGGGGGAGGGCGTTCTAGTGTTTGGAAAGGCAAGTCCATTATAAAACTACTTTAAGTAGTAAAATTCCTTTTCTTCATACTGAGGTGTCCAAAACAAATGCCTGAATATCAAAAAAGGATGGAGGAATCAAGTTCACCTAGAATCTATCCATTTTTTTCAAAATTCACACGAGTATGCAGCTGAGCTATGTCCCTATGTGGCCCAAAATGACGTTTAAGTTCTCAACAATAAGAGCCAAAAAAAAGAAAGTTAAAGCATGTATAGGATAGGAAAAGGAGAAGACCAGAGCCAATAAAGACCACACTGTCCGAAGTGGGTGGTAAAGCCCAGATACCAAACAGAGTAAATATAACAAGTTAAAAAATGGTATGTATACTGCATACCCATGCTTTGGAATATAATAAAAAATGATACCCAATATTTGAATGACGTGCAACTAAACACTCAAAAAAGAAAAGCAGCATCTAACTATATATATATATATATATATATATAATTATATATATATATCTGTCAATGATGTTAAAAAGGAACAAATGTTGCTCCCCAAGGGTCGAGCACTTTTAAAATCATTTTAGGCTCTTTGGTTATATTCATCTATATATATATATATATAAAATAATGCCTATATAACTGTTCACTGTTTCTAACCGGCATTATATTTTCACAAACACCCAGCAGCAAATCAGTGCCTTCCAAGTCAATGTGTGGGCACCAAACAAAAGTTTGGCGTCATATACTGTACCATGTCAGACAATAGCATTCACGGCAGTTAGTCTGCTCTGCCAGGCCGAAGTTTTTGTGTGGCTAATGCAGTGATAAGACAGTCACGTGGTGCCCAACCCACTTCCGCCGTAGGGAGAAGCAGTGTAAGTCTCCCATACGTCATTCTCTCTCGGCCTGCCGTCCAAGCAAGATAAGTCTTGTGCTCTGTCTCGCCTTCTCTTTGCCGTTGTGTTTAGATAGCCTTGTGTTTGCTTCTTTGCTTATTTGTTGTGGCTTGCGCGCTTCACCCTTCATTCTTGAACCGGTGGGGCTTTTGGTTTGGTGTGCTTTATTCATTTGTTTAACCACGCCATCCTCGCCTTTGTGCCTTTGTCTCGGCACTCGCGACTTTGCATTCGGCGCTTTTCGATCTTCGAAAGTCGGAACTTCCATCGCCGGTTTTCGCCCTTTCTCCCCAGTTTGGCTTTTACGGCCCCTTGTTCAACGAATCTCGGTCCCTTCTCCTTCCATTTGGACTCCCGATTCGCCTAACTTTCACGTAGTCCACTCGATTTCCATTTCTTCGCCGGTCGTTCCGCCATTTTGTTTTCGACCGGCCAAAACCGCGTCACTTACGATCGACCTGCCTCGATCTCTCACTGACTTCTCGTGCATTTAATACAATTTCAGTGTCTCTCACGAGGTTGGTTGAGCCCTTTATATCCCTCAATCCACCTCTTTGCTCTCCCCTTTGCGATCGTGGCGTTCCGTGTTTGTTCCCCACCACCAGTGCCCAACATGGTGAAGGACACTAACGGCTCGAGGCGCTCCACCTCGGCAGTCGCTCTCTACCCCGGAGGGGTCGTGTGTCGATTCCACGGGACAAACCGCTCACGCACACGATGAGCGTACGGTCGGTGTAGAGGAGGGTTCCGTGCAGGGGACGCGCGACCATCATTCCGATTCCCCCTCTACCCACCGGCGGATACACGATCGTCGCGATCGAAGTCCAACAGTCAGTCCCAGTCGGATGAACAATCGGCAGTCATTGCCGACTGTTTTTTCATTTGCCTCCTTCCCTAAGCCCAAATCCTCCAAGGGCAAGGCTCCCATGAAAGGACCTTCCCGTTCTAAATCTTCCCGTTCCCCTGACTGGTTCGCCTGTTCGACTTCGACCGCGTAAGGAGACCCTCTCCCATCATGCCGTCCGGCGATCATCGGCCCCAGGGGACCCTTGCCGATACCCGGACCGGCACGGGTGGCGACTCGCGGACGGAATCACCGCACGTCACCCGATCTTTTGAGACTTGTGACGCTAGCACCTCCACTAACGTCACACAGTCTCAGGACGCTCTCCCCAACCGGGTCCTGGTTCAGCCACGACCCGGACACGAGGAGCGTCAACACTCCGGTGGAGGGAATGTGGCCAGTCTTCGGTGGAACCCCCCCACTGACCACAATCCCGGGTCAGGTACGCAGGCATCGAGTAGCTCGGATCTGCGACCTCACCCCCGACGGTCGAACCACCCCGATCGATCGTCTCAATCTCCCCTAGGGGTACAGGACGTTGGGGAGCCGACTTCTTCCGCTCCCCTATTGGGCAACGTCCGCGGTCCCGTTCCTCAGGGGGGAGGATCGACCAGCGGGACCAGGGGTAACCCCTCGTCCCTTGAGTCTTACGCGTCGTCTCAGCCATCCCCGTCCGCTACCACACGGCCAGGAGGCTCGGCGATCGTAACACTCCCCGACCCCTCTGCCTGCCAAGGGGCCGGGGCGGACCCCACCCGGAGATGCAGGGGCAGTGCTCTCCCGGGGTGCGCAAGGTTA
>JAFLJL010000701.1:0-63942 GCA_018398815.1 Conus ventricosus | reverse complement strand
GTTGCTGATGTGTTATGTTACTTGAACCCCAGACAGTAAGCCTCGTTAAGCCGTCTTTGCCAGGCGTACGTGTTAGGCCAGAAACCGCTGCCTTCACGAGAATATCGGGTGCATGTAGTCTGGGCTTTACCAACCAGTTTACCCCCCAAGGTCAACTTCGCGGTCACTGACATATGTCAGGCAGCAGACAGAAAGTCAAAAACAACTTTTGGCAGGTTTTGTGTAGGAGATGCATCTAAAGATATGAAGCTCTTGATTGCTTGGGAGTGTAGTGGGAGTTCATAAAGCCACTTTCCCCAGATAATTGATTATTGATTTCCAGACGATTGACTGTCAGCTTGCCTGTCATGTCCACCGTTTTGACGGTGTGCTGGTGGCCACACATATTTTTGTTGTAATGAATGCTGTGTTCTGACCAAGTGCTGACATGTTGCCCTCTTGCAGATTATGGACTTGGACAGAAGTCGGGATCCTATTCTATGCCATGTACTGTTTGAGTGCTCTGTGGCGCGCTCTTATGTTTTATCGGCTTCTCCGCTCTATTAAAATGGGGAGTTTGTATATACTCCCTGTTTGGCTAGTATACTTACCATGTCAGACAATAGCATTCACGGCAGTTAGTCTGCTCTGCCAGGCCGAAGTTTTTGTGTGGCTAATGCAGTGATAAGACAGTCACGTGTGCCCAACCCAACATTCCGCCGTAGGGAAGAAGCCAGTGTAAGTCTCCCATACGTCATTCATCGAGGCCTGCGCCAAGGTAACCCCAAACCTTGGCGCTAGCGGGGAAGGTAGGGCGGGCATTAGAGTCTGACATGGTAAGTATACTAGCCAAACAGGGAGTATAATACAAATCCCCATTTTGGCGTCATATACTGTACCATGTCAGACAATAAGCAGAATTCATAGTAAAAGGAGGAGGGCGAGTGCCCTAGTGGTTTCCTGGGTTACCCAATATGGATGCATTAGCCGCCACAAAGGATATCCCATTAGAACCATCAGCCCTGGTCATGCGGATGTCCCTCAAATAAAATTTTATGAAGGGATTCTCCGAACGCCAGAAGGCTGCCTCCAGGAGGTGGCGCATGGGAACAGAGTGCTGGAATGCTGCCGAAGTGGCCAGCGCTCTGACCTCATGGGCCCGGGGGGAAGAGACGGGAGATCCTCGATGCCTGTGAATAGGCAGTTCTGACCGTCTTGGAGAGCCACCTAGAGACAGTGCCAGCTGAGATGTCTTTCGTGTTACTGGGGTTGATGAAATGAGAAGACGTCTTTGTGAAACGCGCCTGGGGCGCGAGCGTTCCCAGTAGTGTGTTAGACATCGAGAAGGGCAAAGGGCTATGTCCGAAGAGGTGTCGCCCCTAGTGTATCCGCCAGCGGGCGGATGATGAGGTAAGGGGAGGGACTGCCGGGTTCCTGGTTCTTGGCTAGAACTCGGGAAGGAACTTAAGAGAGACGGAGCCGTCTCTGTGGAAGGCAATGTCTCCTGGGGTCCCCGCAAGGGCATGGATCTCGCCTCGCCGTCTCGCGGAAGCGAGGGCGAGGAGGAAGGTAGTCTTCATAGACAGAAGGTCGAAAGGAATGGAGGACAAAGGCTCAAAGGGGGGTTTATTGAGGACGTCAAGAACAGTGAAGAGGTCCCAAAGGGGAACACGTCTAGGGGATTGGGCCTCACGAAGAGAAGCCCCTCTGGAGATCTCTCTGAGAAGGAAATCATTCTCAAAGGAAGGTCCGGCCATTTGGAGGATGGTCGTGCAGATGGCCGACCTGTAGCCCCTGATGGAGCTAGCAGAGAGGTTAAGTTGGGACAGGAAATTTCCTATTGATGTTGGTGGGGCGAATGTGAGGACAGAATTGGCTTTGCACCATGAACCCATTTCCTCCATCTGCAATCATAAAGGGACTCCGTGCTAGCTCTGCGAGAGGACATGGCTAGGTCTCGAGTTTCCTGAAGGCCCCGGCGATGGAGAGGGTATTGAGGACGGAACGGACCTGTCCGTTCGAGAGGGGATTTGGATGTTCGCAGCCGGGCTGACACAGAAGCCAGGCGTGGAGGTGAAGAACCTGGGATTGGCGTGAGGGGGCCCGAACGGGTTGCCTGAGCATGTCCCATCTGGTGTTCAACTGGAGAGGGGGTTCGTGAGTGAGGGACTTGAGGTCCGGGAACCAGGACTGAGTGGGCCACCATGGGGCTATGAGAATGAGCCTGGGTCTCTCGAGTCTCGCCTTCCTGATCACCTTGTGGAGGATCGGGAAGGGAGGGAAGGCGTAAGCTATGAGGCCGGACCAAGGAAGGGACAGGGCGTCGATGGCGTAAGCCTGGGGGTCCGGGACCGGGACACATACACTGGCAGACGATGGTTGAACCGTGTGGCAAAGAGGTCGATCATTGGTGTGAACCAATGTTCCCACACGGTTGAAAGGGTAAGCCGGCTGAGGGTCCATTCCGTGTGGAGGACAGACTTGGATCGGCTGAGAGAGTCTGCCAGGATGTTGTGAGTCCCTGCTATGTGTCTCGCGCGAAGGGTGACCCCCTGCGTGTGACACCAGCGGAGGAGGGCCTCTGTACGGAGGGAGAGGCCGATGGAGTGTGCCCCCCCCCCCTTGTTGATGTAACAAGCTACCGAAGTGTTGTCCGTGAAAAGGAGAACAAATCGGTGGGCGACTATGGACTGGAACTGGAGGAGGGCGAGTCTGACCGCCTCCAGTTCCAAGATGTTGATGTGAAGACGAGCATCAGAGGATCCCAAACCCCCGAGGCGTGACTGCTCTCCAATGGGCCCCCCAGCCCGAGTTGGAGGCGTCTGTGAAAAGTTCCAGGGCCTGGGATGGGAGGGAGATGGGAACTCCGGGGGCCAGGTGGATGGGCTGAGCCACTCCTCCGTGGCCCAACGAACCAAGGCCCTAGGGGGACGGGCTGGTTCCAGCTGTCGTTGGTCTGGGACCAACGACGGCGGAACTCCCTCTGAAGCTGTCGCTTTGGAACTCTGCCTAGGGAATGAGAGGAGACAGGGACTCCATCATCCCTAGGAGGGAGGAAAGTGTCCTTGCCGAAGTGAGGGAGAGAGGCGAAGGTGGGAAATGAGATCCACTAGGCGAGCGGACCTCTCCGGGGTCGGGAGACTACCATGGAGGTGGTGTCGAAGCTCATGCCCAGGAAGGTGAATTGCTGACTGGGCGAGAGCTCGCATTTTGCGGGGTTGGTGACGAACCCCAGAGAGAGCAAAGCTGAAGTAGCTTTGAGGTGTGGGATTGGGCTAGGGCCTGAGAGGGGCCAGGACGAGCCAGTCGTCGAGGTAGACAAGGAGGCGAATGTCCTCCTGTCTGGCAAGGGAGGCCATCTCCTTGACTACCTTCGTGAAGAGGAAGGAGCCAGGAGAGTCCGAATGGGAGGGCCTTGAATTGAAACACCCGGCCCCGCCAGACGAAACGAAGGTATCGTCTGTGGGACGGGTGGATGAGGATCTGGAAGTAAGCATCTTTGAGATCTATCGAGGTGGCCCAGTCCAGATGGTGGATGGAGTCCCTGATCTGGGCCGGGGTCTCCATCTTGAATCTGGTGTCCTGAGGAATCTGTTGAGAGGGGAAAGGTCGAGGATGGGCCTCCAGCCGCCCGAGGCCTTTGGGACTACAAAGAGGCGAGAGATAAAACCCGGGGTTGGGTGTGGTACCTCGGTGATGGCGCCCTTGCAGAAAGCCCTCGATTTCCAGGCGAAGGGCCTCCGCCTGGGCGGGAGGTGGGTCGCCGGTGGAAGGAGGAGGGGAGGACAGGAGGGAGGGCGTTCGTGTGCCCAGGGTAGACGGAACCCATCCTGCAGAACAAAAACCACCCAGGGTTGAGACCCATCGCCGCCACTGGTGGGCGTGCCGGGACAGACTGCCTGCTAGGGGGCAGAGGGGCTGAGGTGTGTCTGGAATACTGACATTTCCCGCCCCTCGGAAGGTGGGTCCGCTAGTCACCTCCGGGGCCGGGCCTGTTGGCCGAACCGAAAATTCTGTTGGGTTTTTTCGGTTTGGGCGTAGGGGGTTTGGCGGGCCTCGAGGGACGCTGCTTGGGGTAGGGCTGGGTCTGGCTGTGGGTAGGGCCTGACGAAAGAATGGTCTAGAAGGGCGGTGCTGACGAGGGTTTGTGGTCGCAAAAGAAGCGGCCTTTTTGCGCTCCTCGACGGCATAGGGAAATGACCGCAGAGGAATAGTCCGCCGAAAAGCGACTGCTCCTGACCCGGAATGCAGCGTAAGGCCGCCTTGAGCGCTGGGGAGAGATGGGCCTGTGATAGCAGGGCGTCTCTCACTGCCAGAAGGCAGTTAAAGTGACTCCTGGCTGCGCTGTCCGCCGCAGCCCCAAGGTGGTGCGCTATCTTGTTGAACAGAAGCGCATAAGGGGGTCATCAAACAGGCTGGGGCCTGCCTCAGTGTCGCCCGGGTCTGAAGACGCTGAGACAATGCCTCCCTCATTTGGCCAGAGTTCCTCCGCTCGCTGTAGGAACATGTCAATGAAGGCATGCCCCGCGGTGGTGTGCAGAATGCCAGCCCTGGCGATTCTGTCCCACTCTGTCAGGTTTTGATAGAAAGAGAGGTGGATGTGGGAGGGGGGCGGTTAGGAGTGAGCCAGAGGTCAGCCGGGAAATGGCAATCTCCCTGTGGCCGGATTGGCAGAAAAGAGAGAAAAGACATGAGGGGCCTGACGCGGGTCCTTGAGGAATACTCCTATTGGGGCCGCGTTGGGGCTGATAAGAAGTCAGTCCCCCGGTGGGGGAACGGCATGTGTACCCCTGGCGAGCGAGGCCGATCTGCCCAACAAAGGAGTGATGGTCTGGGGGCGGCTATCCTTGCCGTGATCGCTGGGTAGGGGGTGACCCAGTGAAACGGGAAAGGGCGAAGATGTTGTTAAGGGAGGGGATTCCCTAACAACAAGATCAGGGCGCCAGCTCTCCAAAATGGAAAGGTCCCCAGACTGGGGAGGAAATCCTCAAACCCCTCCTCCAATTGTGGGTCAGTCAGATCGTGAAGGGGAAGTTCAGGTCCACCTTCGGAAGGCCATGTCAGGGGTGCGTGGGAGTCGTGAACTCGTTGGGAAGAGGTGAAAACGAGGACGACTCCCCGGTGGTTCCGTAATCGGCGTGAAAACTAGGGGACTGCCGATCGGACAGCGCCCGAGAGGAATGGGGCCCCAGGTCGATCCAGCTGTGGGAGGCCGGATGCCACATGAGGCCAAAGATGGAGTCAGGGAAGAGTCCGAGCTAAGCCACTGATTCCTCTGGGGGGAATAGCAGACCTGTTTACTTTACGCCTTTGGCGTAATAAATCACGATTTCAAACCTCCAATTACGCCATTACGCCTTCAAACATTAAATTCCGCCACGCGATCGCCAAAACTACACTTTTCGAAAGCAATCATTCTCGTCGGTTCAACAACGCGATGGCCCGTTCACTCACTGTGCCGCCTGCGAAAGTTACAGTGTTCAGTTATTCCTTCATATCAGTGTAACCGAAAGCCAGCATTGCGGGCAGGCATGAGGTTGAACGTTTTAGTAAGGGAGATAACTTTCGCGGTTGACATCATTATCAAAGATGGCGTCAAAGCGTGCTCAGCATGAGACGGACGACGATTCTGATTGCCGTGTTACGGAAGAAACAGTTCCTGAGAAACCAAAAAGGCACGAGTTACTCAAAAATACCGCCAGGTATACCATGACAATATAACTGTCTTTTCCCTCAAGAAAAGGGCCGGGATATGTGCATTGTAGCATATGCAAGTCGGACTTCAGCTGTGAACATGGCGGAATGTTCGATTGTAAGAGACATGTGGGCACGGCTTCTCACAAGCAGTTCATCGAAGCAGCTGGAAAGCAGAAATCTATCGCGAATTTCATGATCCAGAGCAAGCATGATGATTCTGGAAATTCATTGAAAAGATGACAACAAAAGCTGAAGCAAAGATGTGTTGGGACATCCTGGCAAAAAATAACCTGCCTCTCGCGAATGCTGACAAGTTTGTCAAGGCATTTCAAACGATGTTTCCTGACTCCAAGATTGCTGCAAGTAAGTATGACTTAGAAAATTTGTTATGTATTTAGTACCTTTTCCTTTACCTGTACATGCCCTTTTCTGAAATTTCATATTTGAATAGAAATTAATATAAAAATAAATTATTGTTTTTTTTTTAAAAATATCATCTCCAATCTACTGATCTCACTCCACTCACTCACACACACACACACACACACACACACACACACACACACACACACACAGAGAAGCAAGATCTTCACTGCTGTCAGAGACAACTGAAGCTCTAATGTGTTAAAAGGGCAACCAGGCGAATGCAGGGAGATGTCAGACAAAGGGCTTGGTTCAGCTGAGATCAGCCTACTACAATTCTTTAAAAGCTTAGAGAACATTTCTCTCTCTCTCTTTTTTTTTTTCTCTCTTTTTTCATGCTTGGCAGTGGGGGTGGAGGCACTGGCAGAGTGACTGATTGTGTATTTGTGTGAGAACATTTGCTTCCAGGATTTGTACACAAGGGGACTTTCTGAAGACTTCAGATGTGTGTGTGGGTTTTTTTTATAATTTTAAATACATTATTTATTTGGTATCCTCCAACTTGGCAGACATCCTTTGACCAGTAAAGTGGTTCCAATGGCAGTTGGTGAGTTTTAATTTGTTTTGTTATATTTTGAGTTGAATTTTCATGGTCATAATGATGAAATTTAACCTCAGAATGTGCACCAGATTGCACCATTTTGCTTCCCCCCCAAAAAAATTTCCGGGGGGCATGCCCCCGGACCCCCTAGCTATCTCGGCGCTTCGCGCCTTCGATTACACTTTTCCCCCATAAGATTACACTTTTCAGTATTTGGGATTACACTTGGGTAGCCAAGGGGTAAACAGGTCTGGAATAGAACCACCGTCCCCGGGGAGAAAGGAGGGCTGTGGAGGCCCAGAGGCAGAGTCCTCCTCGGGGACCCGGTAACCTTGCGCACCCCGGAGAGCACTGCCTCCTGCATCTCCCGGGTGGGGTCCGCACCGGCCCCTTGCGTGGCAAGGGGTCGGGGAGTGTTAACGATCGCCGAGCCTCCTGGCCGTGTGGTAGCGGACGGGGATGGCTGAGACGACGCGTAAGACTCAAGGGACGAGGGGTTACCCCTGGTCCCGCTGGTCGATTCCTCCCCCCTGAGGGAACGGGACCGCGGACGTTGCCCCAATAGGGAGCGGAAGAAGTTCGGCTCCCCAACGTCCTGTACCCCTAGGGGAGATTGAGACGATCGATCGGGTGGTTCGACCGTCGGGGGTGGGGTCGCAGATCCGAGCTACTCGATGCCTGCGTACCTGACCCGGGATTGTGGTCAGTGGGGGGTTCCACCGAAGACTGGCCACATTCCCTCCACCGGAGTGTTGACGCTCCTCGTGTCCGGGTCGTGGCTGAACCCGGACCCGGTTGGGGAGAGCGTCCTGAGACTGTGGGACGTTAGTGGAGGTGCTAGCGTCACAAGTCTCAAAAAAATCGGGTGACGTGGGGTGATTCCGTCCGGGGAGTCGCCACCCGTCCCGGGTCCGGGTATCGGCAAGGGTCCCCTGGGGCCGATGATCGCCGACGCGGCATGATGGGAGAGGGTCTCCTTACGCGGTCGAAGTCGAACAGGCGAACCATCAGGAACGGGAAGATTTAGAACGGGAAGGTCCTTTCATGGGAGCCTTGCCCTTGGAGGATTTGGGCTTAGGGAAGGAGGCAAATGAAAAACAGTCGGCAATGACTGCCGATTGTTCATCCGACTGGGACTGACTGTTGGACTTCGATCGCGACGATCGTGTATCCCCCGGGTCGGGTAGAGGGGAATCGGAATGATGGTCGCGCTTTCCCCTGCACGGAACCCTCCTCTACACCGACCGTACGCTCATCGTGTGCGTGAGCGGTTTGTCCCGTGGAATCGACACACGACCCCTCCGGGGTAGAAAAGCGACTGCCGAAGAGTGGAGCGCCTCGAGCCGTTAGTGTCCTTCACCATGTTGGGCACTGGTGGTGGGGAACAAACACGGAACGCACGATCGCAAAGGGGAGACAAAGAGGTGGATTGAGGGATATAAAGGGCTCAACCAACCTCGTGAGAGACACTGAAATTGTATTAAATGCAACGAGAAGTCAGTGAGAGATCGAGGCAGGTCGATCGTAAGTGACGCGGTTTTGGCCGGTCGAAAACAAAATGGCGGAACGACCGGCGAAGAAATGGAATCCGAGTGGACTACGTGAAAGTTAGGCGAATCGGGGGTCCAAATGGAAGGAGAAGGACCGAGATTCGTTGAACAAGGGCCGTAAAAGCCAAAACTGGGGGGAAAGGGGGAAACCGGCGATGGAGTTCCGACTTTCGAAGATCGAAAAGCGCCGAATGCAAAGTCGCGAGTGCCGAGACAAAGGGACAAAGGCGAGGATGGCGTGGTTAAACAAATGAATAAAGCACACCAAACCAAAAGCCCCACCGGTTCAAGAATGAAAGGGTGAAGCGCGCAAGCCACAACAAATAAGCAAAGAAGCAAACACAAGGCTAACTAAACACAACGGCAAAGAGAAGCGAGACAGAGCACAAGACTTATCTTGCTTGGACGGCAGGCCGAGAGAGAATGACGTATGGGAGACTTACACTGGCTTCTCCCACGGCGGGAAATGGGTTGGGCACCACGTGACTGTCTTATTCACTGCATTAGCCACACAAAAACTTCGGCCTGGGAGAGCAGACTAACTGCCGTGAATGCTATTGTCTGACATGGTACAGTATATGACGCCAAACTTTTGTTTGGTGCCCACACATTGACTTGGAAGGCCACTGATTTGCTGCTGGGTGTTTTGTGAAAATAATGCCGGTAGAAACAGTGAACAGTTATATAGGCATTATTTATATATATAATATATAGATGAATATAACCAAAGAGCCTAAAATGATTTTAAAAAGTGCTCGACCCTTGGGGAGCAACATTTGTTTTCCTTTTTAACATCATTGACAGATATATAATATATAATATATATATATATATATATATATAGTTAGATGCTGCTTTTCTTTTTTGAGTGTTTAGTTGCACGTCATTCAAATATTGGTATCATTTTTTATTATATTCCAAAGCATGGTATGCAGTATACATACCATTTTTTAACTTGTATATTTACTCTGTTTGGTATCTGGGCTTTACCACCCCCCTTCGGACAGTGTGGTCTTTATTGGCTCTGGTCTTCTCCTTTTCCTCATCCTATACATGCTTTAACTTTCTTTTTTTGGCTCTTATTGTTGAGAACTTAAACGTCATTTTGGGCCACATAGGGACAAGCTCAGCTGCATACTCGTGTGAATTTTGAAAAAATGGATAGATTCTTAGGTGAACTTGATTCCTCCATCCTTTTTTGATATTCCAGGCTTTTGTTTGGACACCTCAGTATGAAGAAAAGGAATTTTACTACTTAAAGTAAGTTTTATAATGGACTTGCCTTTCCAAACACTAGAACGCCCTCCCCCTCTCCGCTTGATTGGAAAAGGGTCAAAAACTGAACTCATTCGATATGGACGCAATATTGGGAACTCACTTAAGGGCAATCACTCCAGCAGGCTTGGTGAAATAGAAGCAAGATAGTTCCCTGCTATCCCAATTTGTTTTCTTTTGGAATCCTGATGCATGGCAATGATTCATACCAAATGGAGATAAGGCAGTTATTTGGACAGGTAGATATATCTTAAAACTACTTTTTGTTGTAGAATTCATTTTTCACAAAGCAAACAGATGGATGCAAACTAATTTCTTTCACTTTTTTTCAGGCATCGGCGATCTCTGAGGCCAAGCTGAAGATGTCGGATGTGCAGACGGCAGTGTACCTGTGCAGTCTGATCCATCAGCGTTATGCAGACTTTGCCCCTTTTCTCTTGGAAAACTTCCAGAAATGTCTGCTTAGCAAGAAAGATGAAGGAAAGGTATGCTGTCTAATGTGGTTTGGTCTCACCTGTGTCTGTCTACTGCTGGTACATGCTTGCTTAACCCTCTATACATGGACACCTACAAATGCATATATGTGCACAAACACTCAGATGCACACTCCTCACACAAAGTTTACACGCACATGACATAACACTCTAAGTCTCTCCCTCTTTTTCTTTTCTCTTTTTCTGTCTTTCTCTTAGGAATTTTGCCAGATATCATGCGAAATACGCCTAAGCGTGAATAAAATGATATAAAATGCCACCCATAAGCCTCACCGGCAATGGAGCAAGTAAAGAAGGCAAGCACACAAGCAATCTCTACAAAAAACAGAAGTATAGGCGAGACAGAGCAAAAACCTGTCCTTGTTAGGCAGGAGGCCGAGGTTGAATGGGGAACAGGAAGTTTACACCGGTTTCTTCCCTGGCGGAAGTAGTGTGGACGTCACGTGATGGTCTTTTTACTGCATTAGCCACAAAAAATCTCGGCCTGCAGAGCTAACTAACTGCCGTGGAATGCTATGGTCTGACATGGTAAAGTATATGACGCCAAAACTCAGATGCACACTCTCTCACACAAAGTTTACATGCACATGACATACACTCTAAGTCTCTCCCTCTTTTTCTTTTCTCTTTTTCTGTCTTTCCTTGGGATGTTGCCAGATATCATGCGAATTAAATATTCTTACTTTTGTCAGATTCAACATCACAGCATTTGAAGTTTGTGAAAATAATGCCAGTAGAAACAGTAAACAGTTATACATTATGTACACAACAGATAGCTCCTCACCAGCAGTGGTGATTAGTTCCCATTTTCTGGTAAACTGTATGCATGATCTTTTTCCCACTTTTCACTGTGGTTTATGGCTGGTACAGTTATGTTTGTGGATGACTGAGCAGGTATGTAATAGAGAAAGGGATGTTGATTCACATGTGTGGTATGTATGTGTGTGCAAGTATCTGTAAAGTGTTGGAGTTTGGAGGATGGAATGAGGGGTGAATGAGCATTGTTTCCAGCAAAAATAAGTAATCTGTGTTCACATGCACATTGTTAGGAAAATAGCTTGAGAATCAAATGTTGAGTATCTCTCTCTCTCTCTCTCTCTCTCTCTCTCTCTTCCCCTCTCTCTCTCCCCTCTCTCTCTCTCTCTCACACACACACACACACACACACACACACACACACACACACACACACACACACACACACACACACACACTATTTCTCTCTCTCTCTCTCTGTTATATTTTGAGTATATCTTTAAGTGGCATGAAAGGACTTGAAATGTGTAATTTATTGATGTAGAAAAATATTAGCATGTGTTTTTCTGCATGCATATGCCTGTACTTAAGCTCAAACGAATGGAGAAATGCAGCGTTATAGTTTCATGTGCACACTAAAACAGTTTAAAAACCACAGCAAGCTTATGTACAAAGTGAAAATATGTAGACCTGAGTGACTGTGCTTTTGTGTGTAGCTTGTACACCATTTTACAGAGAAGACACTTGAAACTCCATAATACACACACACACACACACACACACACACACACACACACACACACACACACACACACACAGATTCTCCCAGGAGAAGTGGTGTGTAATATATTCAAAGTTCAAGCAAAAGCAGTATCTTTGCCACTGACAGTGTAAAAAATTTCTGCTCTAACAGCTAATTCTGAGCATGCTGAAATGCAGATTATCTTTTGCTATGAAGCCTTCAGTTTCTGTAAAGACACTTTCACATTGTCAGAAAGGTTCTAAATGTCACCTGTTTTCTGGAAAAGACTACAATCCTTGATGAGAAAATACTCCAACAGCACCTTTCAGGTGCACAGGTACCAGGCTTAAAGAAATGGAAAAGATGAAAAACAGCCCGGACATAAATTTGATGCTGGTGTTAAATATACAACTAACAACAGAAATAAGCTTTTTTTCTGCAGACTTTACAAACCTGGATGGCAGAATGTCCAGGAATGTTTTCAGCATAATCATTTTGACTGGCTGGCACTTTTTTGGGCCAACACTAGCATATGTGTAGTTAGTATTATGTTTCCATTGTCTCTGCAGAGAAAGAAGTCGACCAGCATTGTGAATGTTTTCTAAAGTCATTACTTTGGAAGTTGGCAGTGGTCAAGCATGTTATAACATTATGGGTTTGATAATGATTGTTACTTCATGCCTTGACAGGACTTTCATCATGGTTGTTATTTTCTTGCGTCCTCTTAAGGCAGTTGGGAGTTATCACTTTGTCTGTCATTGACCTCCTGCCCTCCCTGTCACTTCCTTGCCTGGCCACAGCTTACCACTCCCCTTCCCCAATCCATCATAACCCTTCCCCCCTCCACCATCACCGCTTTTCTTCTATCTTTGACTGTCATGAAAACCAGTCCCTGCATCCCATCTTCAAGACCCCCTGCATCCCTTAGCTCCTTCTTAACCACCTCTAATCAAACACTCTCTCCTCACAAAATATCTCTCGATCTCTAACCTACCATCCTCCCAACTACCCGTCACCAAGCTGATCTTCTCCAGCCTAAAAAAAAAATCTTTCATCATTAATTTGTAATACTTTGATGACTTTTGCATGAAGATAAGCAACCCCAGCAAATATCGTGTGGACCTACGATTCTTTGGGAGCTGGTGTCGTTGGGTTATTCCGGGCCAAGGAGGGCTGTCCATGCTGGCCAGTCAGCTGCAGCTGCTGGTGAACAACGACCGTGAGGAGCACACCCACCTCTCCATCCTCACCTCGTTCTGCAGACACTGCGGCGATGACTACATGGGCCATCTGCCCAGAAAGATCAGGTGAGGAAGGGATGAAGAGGTCTTTGCCCTCTACACTCCCATTGTCTGTTGCTTCTCTGCTGGATAGGCCTGTCCTGTACCACTGAGGGACCTTGTGACTTTTAGAATACAGATGAGGATCATAGTGGGTAAGCCTGAAGGCAGCATTATGCCATTGGGCAGATCCAGAAAGGTTCCCGGTATGTAGTCTGCCTGAAGAACAAGCTCTGCAAGATTATTCAGTTCAAGAACTGTGGTTTTCTTTTCTTTTTTTTTTAGTATCTATTTTTCTTTTTTTTTTAGGATCTAACAATTACATGTCTACATAACATTTTTTTAAGAACTAGATAAATGTGTAGAATGTAGATACTGTTGAAAAAAAAAATGTTTTCTTCAATTTATCTGTCCAAAGTAAATCAGGGTAAATCAGGAGTCTCACAAAAATCAAGAGTCTCACTTAAATCGAGATTCTCACAGAAAGATTGAAATAGAGAGTGGGGGAGCTAACTCTCTCTTAAACCACAAGGCATACAGGAGTAGTATCCTGAAATGAGTTCATACTCAATTCACCCTTACAACATGAATTCATTTTCCTTGGCGAGGAAACATGCCCTCGCCTGGACTTCGCGAGTGTGGTTTCCATCTTGATGAACAAAGAAACTCTCAGCAATGCTTTCTTCCCCTCTGCCTGTTTTCTAGCCAGATTTGTAAGCAGCTCTAGGTGAAGAGTGCTAACTAGTCCAAAGCAGCATGTCCTAATTGCAGGACAGGAGCAGGACAAAAGAATGTTTGTTTTTAAGTGACAGTAGAATTCTCAGTTCTGACTGTTTGTTCAGTATGTTAGCAGAAGACATTAAAATTTCAAGATCTCATGTTCTTTGCAAGAGCATCCGTCACCATTTTGTCTAATCAGTTGAAGGCAAGCATGTGTCTGCTTGACTTTGTGTAAATTTTATGTAATGAGTATCAGGTAAGCAGTTAGTTTGACAAGTGTGTTTGATGATCGATTGGTTGTCTGTTGTGTGAATGCTGATGAATAGCTCTCTAAGTGGTAATGAATTAGTTTAGAGTTTGATGATAAAATGTGCTCTTTTGGGTGGCGTCTGTGAAATGTTTTCATGAGTGATAACTGTGTGGGGGAGTGTTTGTTGCATGTTATATGAATTGCCAGTCATCTTCTGTTTCAGATTGTTGTCTGAAAAACACAGCGTTGAAATACCTCGCAGTGAGGTGAGTGAGGCAAATCTTGTTTCCAACCGGTGTATCCATTCCTCTGGATTTTCAAACTGTTGACAGTGAACTAGTTGCTAATAACCGCCAGTGATCCATGATATTGGATCATAAGTGGAAGGGTGCTCACTCAGAAATAGGAATTTTACTTCTAAAAGTAGTTGTATGATATACTTAGCTGTCCAACAGATGCCCAATGCCCACCTAGCATGGAACATCACATGTCATCAGGATCCTCCCGAAAACAAAAGTGGGAGAGCAGGGAGCTAACCTAGTTTAGGCTGCAAGTGTGACTGTCTTTGGTGAGTTTGCTTCATTTAAGCCAGTTTTCACACATTTCATGACAGAGCAGTTTGGCAGCAGGGCATCCTTGTGGGTAAGTATATTGTAAAAACTATTTTTAGTCAAAGAATTCCTGTTTTCCTGTACTTACCTGTCCAAACAAATGCCAGAATATTGAAAAGGATGGTGGGAAGCAAAGAGGACATTGCCCCCAACAAGAATGTCTCTGCACAGTTCCACAAGCCTAGAACTGGCCGTCAGAGCAACAGAGGATCCTGTGCTATGGGCTCCCGTGCTTAGTCACTTGCGCATGCTGGATGAGACGAGCCAGTCTCATAGGGAAGGGCATGGAACCCTTGGCAGCAGATGAGGAGATTAATCCAGCTCTTCGTCCATTTTAGGGGGTGAATGATGATTACCTAGCACTTCTCTGTGGATACTTTATATTTTTTAAGGACTGCTGGAATTGGGGGAAAGGGTGGAAACGCATAGGCAAGTGTCCCTTCTCGTGAGATTACTACACATCCACAGCACAAACTGAAGGGTCTGGAACAGAATACAAAAACTGGAAACTAGTTGTTCCATCTTGTGATAAACAGTTGATGTAAGGGGTTTCCCAGTACATGGCAGGTAAACCAAATGTCAATCCATGTATTCTTAAAAAAAGAATATTTATGACTTTACATGCACTCCCTGTGAAGGAGGAGAGAGCTTCAAATGTTTAGGAGGATAGCATGTCTTGTACAATGGACCATATATTGGATACCACAGCCCTAACAGGAGAAGCTTGAAAATTGGAAATAGATGAATCAAATCACGTCTTCATAGTATTCATTTTCTTATTGGCTCATATCATCTCTAGAACTGAAAAATGTTTTGTTTTTTTTTAAAAAGAAAAAACCCTGAAGAAGAAATGTGAGAAAGCAAATTGTCACGGTCAAAAAATAACCACAACCAAATTCGTGGTCAATCGCCACCAGCCCAGTTAGGACATAAGCTCTAACGCAAATATTCCGGGCGTCAGGCGGACGGCCCCATGGTTCGGATCCAGGCAATTAAGCAAAGGGGGAGGCTAATCCTCATCCTCCACAGAGACGTCTGTCCAACCAGCCGGACTAAATAGCTGACCGACGCATTCACCTGTCGCCTCAGCCAATTAAAGGCTATTTTTAGCTCTCGTGAGACAGCACTGTCTGCTAAGACGGACTAAGCTGTCTGGCCGATGTCTCGATTGGTCTGCCAGCCAACGCCTTGGAGCCCACCCAGACTCATCTAGCCACTTTAGAGTGACCAGTGTCCGCGAGTTAAGCCACACGGCGCCAGTTAAGTAGGGAAGGGGGGAAGGTAGTGTGTGGTGGGGTGAAATCTAGCTAATCAATTAAATGACCAATTGACCACCACAGAGAGTAAGGTGTGTAGGCGTGACTGTCATGATTTGAATATCCAATGGAATTAGAGGGAGATAACTTCGGGTAAAATACTGACCAATGGTACTCGCCCTTTTTTGGACAGATCGGAACACAATAAGAAGGATGGGGAGAGTGAAGAAACGGGGGGAGAACGAACAGAGAGACAGAGAGAGAGAGGTCTGAGTGTAATCTCTGAGGAGAGAAAAGCAGAGAGATGAGGGAGGAGAGAAGAGAACCAAGTTGAGAGATTAGCATGAGATAGTCTGCAGAGGAAGGACTGAGAGAGATGTGGAGAGAGAGAGAGAGAGTTGCTAACTAATGAAGAAGAAAAGAAAGAAAAGGAAAGAAAAGCAACCATGTCCATTTGATAAGAGCAGACTAGAAGAGAGAGAGAGAGAGAGTGCAATGCGTTAATGCAGGAAGAAAGAATGGAGAACAGATCGATGTTGATAGTCACTGTTCTATCCTCACTGGGTTTCGACCTCATACCTGGCCAGCGCCACTTTCATCAGCAGTCCAGCCTGACCGGTGCCAGCAGTCCAGCTTGACCGGTGCAAGTAGACCAACACCAGTGCCAGCAGTTGTGTCGTGTTGTGAAAGTGACAGTTGAAAAGAAAAAGAAAAAAAGAAAAGAACAGTGATTCGTTGAATAGTTAAGATCACCTGGCCAGTAAGTAGAAATCTATTATAACCCGGTTAGTTAATGATGTTTTAGATAAATGATTTTGTGAAGTTCAGGAAAGAGAGAATGTTTTATTTTGTTTGATTTCATATGCATTGATGTTTCGTTCTATGATCATGTGTAGTAAAGTTATAGACTTTACTAGTGGTTTGATGTGACGAATGCATGATATATGAATGAGATCGTAGCAAGCTGTGAGTGTGTTTGGGCTGTGCGCTAGTCCTTCCTCCATCGAATCACCCGAGGTTGACAATTTATTGGCGAGCCTGCCAGATATTCTGGCCCATTTATTATAATTGTTCAACTTCTCAGAGAGGAAGCTGTGGGATTCAAGTATTGTAATCCTAAGACAAGGGTTGTCTTACTGTATGTTTCCCAAGATAGTTTAAATACTAGGCTTGGCATTGCTATCCAAGATAGGTTAATACTAGCTTGGCATTTCAGCCCCAGAGTACTTAATTCGCACAGATTACCTATAAAAGAGAGAGATATAATGGCGGAAGAAAAGAACACCCCTATTGAACAACTTGTGAGCGTTCGCTCGTGATCTAGGTTACTCAGGAGATGAGTTGCGTGCATTCGTTGAAAACCAACAAAAGATGAAAGAGATGAACGCGCGGAGAGAACGACGCCGTTCACAGTAGAAATAGCAGAGCAGGAAGAAATGAAAGCTAGCGCAACGCAGGAAACAGAAAGATTACGCAGGAAACAGAAAGATTAAGGATTCAGGCTAATGATAATCAGGCTAGGAAGAAACAGAAAGATTAAAGGTTCAATTAAGTTGAGAAAGTGAGAATACAAAGGGAGACCACCGAGGATGGTACTCACTTTCCAGTGACTCTGTGCGCAGCTATGCTCCCCGACCCAAGTTGCCAAATTCTCTGAAGGACCGATTCGATGATGCATACATCAGTCGTTTCGAAACGTTTGCGACCAGTCAGGGTTGGCCTCCAGAAGAGTGGGCAGTCATTTTGTCTGCGTTATTGACGGGTAAGGCATTGCAGATTTTCACTGCGTTACCAGCAGAACAACAGTCTGATTTTGGTGCGGTGAAGGAGTCTTTAATGAAGGGATTTGACCTCACAGAGGAGGGGTTCAGGAAGAAATTTCGTTCAGCTAAATTACAAGCAGGTGAGACGTACACTCAGTTTGGTGCACGTCTAGATCACTAATTTGAGAAATGGTTAGAGTTGAGTGGTACGAAGAAGGAGTTCGCTGAATTGAAAGAGCTAGTTATGAAAGAACAGATTTTGTCAGGTTGCGGCCCTGAGTTAACCATACATTTGAAAGAGAGACAGCCAGAGACAGCAGGGGAGTTGTTGAAGTTCGCAGAGGTGTATAGAGAGGCACGTTTGGGCACTAAGGTGCAGGAGAAACAGGTGCTAGGCACAGGTGAGAAGAGTGCAAGGAGACTAGGAGAGTTTTCCGCAAAGTCTGCAAACCCGTCGGTGGGGCAGAAGGAAGGGCAAAGGGACATTAGGTGTTTCATTTGTCACAAGAAGGGACATGTGGCGAGGGATTGTCGCATGAGGTTCCAGAAGGCAGCAGCCTTGCAAGAGGTGGATAAGGGTCGTCAAGGGAAACGACCTGCAGTGGAACCAAAAGGGATTCAGTCTGAAGAGGGTGGAGTGGGGCCCTATGGCTAGCACGGGAAACAGCAGTCAGTTTTCAGGATGGGGCACTAGGCTGAGTGGTTCGTTACCATGGAAGAAGGGTGGATTGGCCAGCAGGGGGTGAAAGGTTACGAGACACTGTTGTTCATGCGGGGTAGTACGAACAACGCTGGTCGATAAAGGGGATTTGACAGGGCAAATCCAGACCTGTACTCTAATCGATGGCACTGTGGGGGAGTTTCCAGTTGCTAAGATAGAAGAAACGTACCCCTTACTTCTCAGGCGAGTTGTCTGCGTTGGTGATGGAGAAACCCTTCACGATTTGTTCATTGGAAATATTTCCCGGGGCAAGGGATCCCGGGGATCCTGAGTTGTTGACTGCTACAGGGGCAGCAGTTCAAACCGGAGCAAGAAGGAGGGAAAGGTTGATGAACCGTTAGTCGTTCCGGCAAGGAAGTCAGGATAGATGTGCGCCTGAGAGTTTAGGGCAGGCAGGAACAAGACCCTTCGCTCGTGAAGTCTTGGGAGTTGGCAAGAGGTGGAGAGAAACAGGAGGTTTTGAGGAGGTGAGACAGAATTTCTTGTGAAAGGCGGGCTGTTGTACCGAGTGTTCACCAAAGGGGAAGACAGGTAGGTGACCACCAGTTAGAGGTACCAGCAGGTTATCGTGACACTGTCATGTCAGTTGGGTCACGAGTCGCTCATGGCGGGTCCCTCTCGGCACCAGCAAAAGGGCTGACCGAATCTTTGATGATTTTCATTGGCCAGGGGCAATGGCAGACATCAAGCGTTTCTGCATGCCCTGTGACGGGGTGTCAAAGGTCAGCCACAAGAGGGGTGAAGAGGAAGGCGCCTCTCAAACACCCCCCTTTTAAATTGACACACCGTTCAGGAGGGTGGCTATTGATCTGATTGGCCCAATCTCGCCCTTTTCCCAAAGGTGGGCACAGGAAATGAGACATGTGGGTTTGAAAGGGGAAGGTTTGCAGGAGGCTAGGTCGGCAGAAGAAGCAAAAAGACAGGAGGTAGGAAGCAATCCCCCAAGGTGGGAGATCAAGTCCTGTTACTACTTCCCACGGGTCAACAACAAGCTGCTGATGCTTTGGAAAGGCCATTCACCATCACTGAAAAGGTCGGTCGGATTACCGAATTGATGTGAATGGGAAACTAAAACTTTTTCCATGCGAATTTTCTCCGCAATATATTCAGCGTGAGACTCAGCACATAGGCGCAGCAGCAATCATTGATGGGGTGAAAGAGACCCAGCATAAGAAGGGGAGATTTTGTGGCCTAAGTTTCCAGAAGAGTCATACAGGGATGTGTCACTGTATAAAGGGGCTAGACAGTAGGAGTTCCTAGGTTTTGTTGTCGGAGGCGACACAAAGCAGCCAGAAAGGGGAAAGGTGGAGAAGATGATGAATTCAGAGAGACCAAAGACCAAAACAGAAGTCAGGAGTCTGCTAGGTTTATTGGGTTCTATAGGGAGTTTTTTCCCAAATTTCGCAGCAATCACGAGTCCTCTCAGTGAGTTGATCAAGGCAGGGAAACCAGCAGTGGTCGAGTGGTCAGACGCTGCAGAGCAAGCACTGCAGAGGGTGTTGGAAAGACTAGGTTCCCGTCCCATCTTGAAGCTAACCAGATATGTCCAAACCATTTTTGTTGCGGACGGGATGCATCAGGTGGTGGGATAGGTGCGTATTGTTACGGAGCATGAAGAGGTCGAGTTCCTGTGAGATATGCTAGCAGGAAGTGAAAAAGTGTGAAGAAGGGTACGCAACGGTGGAGAAGGAGTGTTTAGCTGTCGTGGGGGCCCGTGCAGAAGGTCCAAAAATACTTGTATGGGAAAGAGTTCGTGATAGGGGAAAGATCACCAACCACTCAAATTCCTGCAGGAGGCGCAGTTGAAAAACAGCAGAGTGCTGCGGTGGGCAATGGCATTGCAGCCCTACAGGTACCGAGTGCGTACATTCCCGGTCGACAGAATGTCGGAGCTGACTATTTAAGCCGTTGTATCTAGCAAGCTGCAACTCAGAGGAATTTCTTCATATCCGGGGTGCTTTGTTGATAGTATGTGTTGATGACAGTTATGTTGATTGGTATGGTTCATTCCCAGTTGGCTATGGTTCATATTCTTTGTGTGAGACTTGTTCATATTTTCTTGTGAGACTTGTTCATGTGAATGTATTTATGCTTGGAGCATACAGTCGCTTGGGTAGTGATACATTATTTGAAAATAAGTGAGGATGGAGATTCCTCAGTGAAGTGTCATGGATCTGATCATACTATATTGTGCTTTTCATAGGAATGTGAATGAGAAGATGTGGCAAATCCGCAAGTAGGGGAATTGCATAAGTGCGCACAGAGGTCGTTATAAAATGAGTCGAAATAACGCAAGAGGCACGTCAATGATAACTCATTGGAGTGGTATTCACTAATGATATATTTATAATTTGTAAACCGGTTGTTGTAAAGTATTTTTCAAACTTTGCACGTGTAGCTGTGGGTCAGAAAATTTCGGTTGTTGTCTTTTTGTACCGTTGTTTTGAGACCAATGCGGAGCATGGTCTTTTGCAAGGGGAAATTGTCACGGTCAAAAATTTAACCCAACCAAATTCGTGGTCAATCGCCACCAGCCAGTTGGACATAAGCTCTAACGCAAATATTCCGGGCGTCAGGCGGACGGCCCATGGTTCGGTTTCCAGGCATATTAGAAAAGGGGGAGGCTAATCCTCATCCTACAGAGACGGTCTGTCCAACCACCGGAAAATAGCTGGCCCGACGCATTCACCTGTCCCTCAGCCATTAAAGGCTATTTTTAGCTCTCTGGAGACAGCACGTCTGCTAGACGGACTAAGCTGTCTGGCCGAATGTCTCGTTTGGGTCTGCCAGCCAACCCCTTGGAGCCCACCCAGATCATCTAGCCACTTAGAGTGACCAGTGCCCGCGAGTTAAGCCACACGGCGCCAGTTAAGTAGGGAAGGGGGGAAAGGGTAGGGGGTGTGGGGGGTGAAATCTAGCTAATCAATTAAATGACCAATTGACCACCACAGAGAGTAAGGGTGTAGGCGTGAGTCATGATTTGAATATCAATGGAATTAGAGGGAGATAACTTCGGGGGAAAAATACTGACCAATGGTACTCGCCCTTTTTTGGACAGATCGGAACACAATAAGAAGGATGGGAGAGTGAGAGAAAAGGGGGAGAACGAACAGAGAGACAGAAAAGAGGAGGTCTGAGTGTAATCTCTGAGGAGAGAAAAGCAGAGAGATGAGGGGAGGAGAGAAGAGAACCAAGTTTAGAGATTAGCATGAGATAGTCTGCAGAGGAAGGACTGAGGAGAGATGTGGAAAAGAGAGAGAGATTGCTAACTAATGAAGAAGAAAGAAAGAAAAGAAAAAAAAAGGAAAGAAAAGCAACCATGGGCCATTGATAGAGCAGACTAGAAGAGAGAGAGAGAGAGAGTGCAATGCGTTAAAGCAGGAAGAAAGAAAAGGAGAACAGATCGATGTTGATAGTCACTGTTCTATCCTCACTGGGGTTCGACCTCATACATGGCCAGCGCCACTTTATCAGCATCCAGCCTGACCGGTGCCAGCATCCAGCTTGACCCGGGGCAAGTAGACCAACACCAGTTTCCAGCAGTTGTGTCGTGTTGTGAAAGTGACAGTGAAAAGAAAAAGAAAAGAAAAGAAAAAACAGTGATTCGTGAATAGTTAAGATCACCTGGCCAGGTAAAGTAGAAAACTATTATACCCGGGTTAGTTAATGATGTTTTAGATAAATGATTTTGTGAAGTTCAGGAAAGAGAGAATGTTTTATTTTGTTTGTTCATATGCATTGATGTTTCGTTCTATGATCATGTGTAGTAAAGTTATAGACTTTACTAGTGTTTATGGACGAATGCATGATATTATGAATGAGGGTCGTGAGCAAGCTGTGAGTGTGTTTGGGCTGTGCGCTAGTCCTTCCCCCATCGACATCACCCGAGGTTGACAAGAGAAGGAAAGGAATGAAGAACCAGGAAGAAACTCGTGGTTGAATCTGAGCAAACTAAAATGACCAAGCTCACCATTGTTTGTGTGTCGACCTGTTTAACCTTACAGCCATGCCATCGTTTCTGCTGATGGAAATCACTGACTGCAGTGCTAAAAGGTACATTTATAGCCAACAGGGCGATTTAAAAAAAAAAAAGCGAAACGGATGAAAACTTGCCAATGATGGTCAGAAAGGACAGGAAGTGAAGGAGAGATGATTTTTAAAAAAGCAAGCACATGCAAACCTGCCTACACTACGTGTTGACCATAGAAAACTACGCATTTTTTGGGCCCAAAATAGGTATTACGTATTTTGGAATGCAACTACATAAAATTTTGATTTGGCTGTCTACGTAAATTTTTTAACTGATGAAGATAAACGTGAAAGCAGCGATCGTGAAGCAAAGGGGCAAAGTCTGACCACCTTTTAAGCTGGTCGAGTGTATGCTGAGAGTGCATGCTGAGAGTGCATTCAGAAAAAAAACTCGCCCTTGTGGGCTGTACTCTCTTGCTGTGATAGCCTGAACTTAATCCAAGCGGGCAGAGAGCAAACTGTGACAGTAATATTGAACGCAGCCGACTTCATTCAACCAAATTGGCGGAAACTGAGCTTCCCCAAAGCGGATTTCACAAGTCTGATGATGAAATTCTGGAAATTCTGGATTCAGAAGATCCCAATACAGTAAAAAAAATATTGTGAAGAAGGCCAAAACGCATCACAGATGTTTCTGCTTCGCAATCAGGAACAATTTTGGGAAACCTCATAGCTCATGAAAAGGGAAACATTTTGCACACTGCGTTCAGTGCATACACGGATTTTTCTGTTTGGGAGCAGTGACATTTTTGACTGCAAGGACATGCTCAGAGTGGGGTCACATAAAAAGTTCGCTAAGGGGTGGAAAGCAAAGCAAATGGAGTATGTTTGTACAACCAGCAAGAGACTGATGAAGATCGAAAAAAAGAAGTTTGAGGCTCAGTTATGAGAGCAGAAGAAATGATTTTCCAGAAATTGTTGATTCAAATTTGCGCCATTGCAACACTGGACACCTTGACAACGCCGTGAAAATCTGTTTCCTGATTCAAAATTGCCCCAAAAACTCCAGCAACACAGACAACAGCATCATTTTGGAGATGGCAGTCCAGACCTCCAGCAATCTCCAAAAAAAATAAGTCTCTCCCTGGTCACCTACCCCCCCCCCCCCCCCCCCCCCCCCCACACACACACACACACACACACACACACACCCCCACACACCCCCCCACACACAGATGGGTGCGCGCCTGCACACACACACACACGCACGCACACACACACACACACACACACACACAACACACACACACACCACACACACACACACACCACACGCAAGTGTACACATACTATAAAAATTACAGACCCCAACACACTATTCATATCTAAGCACACTGGCATTCCCCTTACACTATTCCATGCATGCACACAGTGGTCACACAACACCTACAACACACACACACACACACACACACACACACACACACACACACACACACACACACACACACACACACAACGCGAGGTCCTAACCACTAGACTATAGGCTTCGTTTAAATTCATTTAAAACAAAATATTGCAAAGATATTAAATGTATGTGTGGGGATTCTATAAGTGTCAATCATTTACTGATTCATTGTCCCAAAACAAAAGAGCTTTTTAATAAATCAGGTATTGAGGGTTTTGTTGATGGATCGACTCCTTTACCACTATCTAGTATATTAAACAATTTTGCTACTCTTGAATCTATTTCTAAATGTTTATTAGGCTGTTCACTTAATATTTATCTTAGTATTTGTGATTGTTACAGTTACAATTTTAGTTTGTTAAATGTTCTGATGAATAGGGTGGGGTGGAGGTTATGATTACATTCCTTACGTACCACTTTTAAAACTTACACTCCCTTACACTCCCCAAAAAAATGCATCTCTCTCATTCCTTACATCAAGCTCACTCTACACTATAATATTGTCTGAATCACTTTTAGTGGAAGGACGTTAAACTGAAGAACAACAACACACACACACACAGAAATAACATCAGCAAGCAAAACACATAGCCCAATGTGAAATGTCAATATAAAAAAAAATTGCTGTGCAAACTACTCATTTTGCTGTAAAACTACTCATTTGGGCCAGGAAACTACTCATTCAGGGTTCAGGCGGTAGGCAGGTCTGCACATGGGTCTGGTTCCTCTGATTGTTCCAGTCAATGTGTACCTAATGTCGGCACAAAAAAAAACAGCCCAGCGTATCTGATCTGTGTTTGCCACACACACACACACACGCACACACACACACCCCCCCTTAAAAAAAAACGTTTTCATGTGGAGTAAGTGAAGAGAATGGCCTTATTACAGGCGTCTGTACACAGAATTTCTATGCGCTGTGCATTGAGTGTGGTTTTACTTCAGCTAACTGTCCTGAATATGAAAGTGGTGGTGACTACTGACAATTTGCTCAGAATAACTAAAACTACTGACACTATTCACTTTGACTACGGAAAGGTACTACAGGGATAAACCAAGTCAGGTGTGTGTACAGGATGGGGTATTGGGGGAGGGGGAGATGGTGGTTTGGGAGTAAAGTGGAAAAAAATGATCAGTGGAAGGGATGGATTTGTACAGGCTAAATTGGATCATTAAGTGGGTCCACTGCATTGACAACTGTGATTGCAGATGCTACCTCCAGAGCGTCAGAAAGCCTGCCGCAATCTCCTAAAGGAATACTTTGCAACACTGATCCGTCATGTCACCAATGACCACCAGAGCATCAAGGCCATGGAGCGTCAGAACCGCAAATACTGCAGGTACTTTGTGCGCGTGTGTGTGTGTGTGTGTAATTTGTGCATGACTCTTCCTGGTCAGTGTGAATTTGTTGGCGGCTCTGAAAGCTGCTGATCTGTTCAATTGTTCATTTTAATATATGCAGGGTATGTTCATCATTGTTTATCATTAATGAAAATTAGCATACTGGAATTGTGATTAACTGATCAAAGAGCAAACTGATATCTTTAATGAAAATAACTGTAGTATCATCAGTAAAAAGTTTGTATTGTCATAGTCAGTGAGAAGTAGGAGTGGCGACTGCAGGAGGTTGGGGGGGGGGGGGGGGGGGGGGGGGGGGGGACTATTAACATATTGATCCATACACAGATGCCTACCGTCAGGTGTGGTCCATATTTGTCCCCAAAAAAATCAGGAATTGGTTACAGTGTTCTGGACATGCAATTTTGCGCTGACCACCCCAAGAAATCGAAAATCACCGAGAAGTGAAGGAAAAGAATCACTTCAAGGATGGATGGCCTCCTAGCAAAAACGCCCAAACAGGTGGTGGAATCAATAGCGAGCTGCGGTGTTTCCTAGCTCATGTGTTAAGCAGACTCGGTCTCATCCGTTTTTTACCATAATGGCATTGAAAAGTACCATGGAAGAAGATTAGCCGCACAGTCTATTTTCCCCAAGGAAGAAAACAGCTGTGAAACAATGGCAAGCATTCAGGAATTATTATACGGACACATGGCCATTTATCAAGCCAGGAAAGAAGGGTGAGTGGCATGCATTTTGCGTAGATTGTGCCTCGATTTCTCTATCAGACTTGGCAGGAGAGACAACTGCTGGCGACATGTTGAGACCAGCAGTCTTCTCTCCCGCAAAAAAACAGTTCAGTTGTTGAAAAACAAAAACAGAATCACAAATTGGTCCATCCATCTGTCTCGGCGGTTACCCTACTTCATATTCTTGTACATAATATAAATAAAGGTGAGTTAACGCCACCAACAGCTAGAATGCTGAGTAATGTTAGATATAGGATCTTGGGGTCAAGGTAAGCAGTACTCGTTGTTAGGATCCCCAAAACATTATATTCTATGTTCTGTGTGCGAAAGATCGCCTCATTTGCCATCTATGGGCTCACAAACCATACACTCATGCTGACTATGGCCACAAAAAACTGCATGGCTCAGTATCTTAAATACACGCTCGTTCGTGTTCCTGTCTTTACAAGCGGACGGGTAGGGAGAGTGGCACTAGTTCAACCTCTACACTCCCCCTCCATCTCGGGCTGTCCCCTTTTGAGAACCCTCATACCTCGGGAGTGCGGGACGCACAGTGAGCGACGGGCAGACTCCCCTTCCCCGCTTCCAACCCCAGTCTCGCACCGACTTGTTCTCCTGCCTGCGGTAGCCTCTCCCTCCTTTCCCCTGCTTCCAACTCCAAGTCTCGCACCGACTTGTTCTCCTGCCCACGGACAACACTTCGGTGCCTTGTTGTGTCAACAACAACAAAAAGGGGGTGGGGGAAGGGGGCTCGCTCCCTCAGCCTCTCCCCCCGAATAGAGGCCCCTCTCCACTGTTGCCGTGCGGGGATTCACCCTCTGCGCGACACACATAGCGGGGTTCCTCCTCCTCACTGAGTGAAGGGACCCTCAGCAGGCTAACCCTCAGCCCAGTGGAGAACAGTGTTCAGGCCCAGAGTCGCTCACCCTCCTGGTCTGGCCTCATAACATACGCCTTCCCTCCATTCCCAATCCCCCACAGGGTGAGCCCTTTTCCAAGGAGAGAGATGGCCTTCTGGGCTCATCTCTTTTCCTCCATCTGGCCTTCCAATTTTCAGATAGGTAGTTCCTATCTCTCCTATCTTCTTCGTTAGGCTCTCAGCTGGCTCCATTCGGGGCTACTGGAACCCGCGCCCCAGGCGGTCCTCCCAGTCCTATCTAGATGCTTCCAAGATGGTTAGATCAGCCTACGCCCAGGCGTATAAGGGTCTCCCCGTCTTATTTCCCCGGGCCCATGAGGGCAGGGCGCTGGCCACTTGCACAGCGATTCAGCACTCTGTCCTCTTGCACCACATCCTCGAGGCAGCCTACTGGCATCCGGAAAATCCCTTCATAAGCCTTTATTTTAGGGGTGTCCGCATGACCAGGGCTGATGGTTCTAGGGACTTCTTTTGCGGCTAACGCAGCCATATCTATTCCTCTGCTAACCCAAGAACCATTAGGGCACTAAGCCCTCCTCCGACGTCACGTGATGGTCTTATTACTGCATTAGCCACAAAAAATCTCGGCCTGCAGAGCTAACTAACTGCCGTGGAATGCTATGGTCTGACATGGTAAGTATACTAGCCAAACAGGGAGTATAATACAAACTCCCCATTTTTGTCCGTATTGTGGGTCACGAGTAAAAACACTTGCTAAACATTTTCTGTAATATCCCTGAAAATGATGCTGTACTCCTGAATTTGGAGATTTGTGTCCCTCAAAGTAGGAAATTGGAGTAGGTATCTGTCCATGTAACAAAACGGATAAAAGCCTTCCCATCTTATACACGCACCCTTCTCTTTCTCCTCCCTTTGCCCTGCCTCACACTCTACCCTTCTGAAAATCATGCCTGACAGCACTGCTCCACCTCGCCTCCCTCCTTCCATCCTTATTCTGTACTGGTTATGTTGTTGTCAGCAGGTGATTAACAAACGTTGGTCTGGGTTTCAGACCAAAGGGGAGCTGACCCAGGAGAGGCGGGACAGCTATGAGTCAGCCTACAATGCCTTCCACAAGCTGCACTCCAGTGCTTCTGCCTTGGCTGTGAGTGGATCCATGGCTTGTGACTGTCTGATTGTGCAATGTTCACTGATGTTTACACTGGTTTTGATGGGACAGGTCTGGTTCAGAAACTCTGTTCACTTTTCCACAAGAAGATAAAATCAAAGTGTGAGGAGAGGTTTACCATACTCTTTTCAGGACAGAGAATTGTGTGTGTGTGTCTGTGTGTGTGTTTTTCTGCATATATGCAGTATTATGATCGAGTTGACTGGATTGTGGATTGAATAATTAAATAAAGTGCTTCTCCCAGCCTCCTCCATTTTTTCCCCACAAATACGTCTTTAGCAGTGTGAACAGTTTGTTGAGAGAGTTGTGGCACACTAGTCCTTGATAGAATCTTAATTCTGATGATTTTGAGAATAATGGGAAAATGTTTGTGGGAACATTACGCTTTTCATCTTCAATGAAGAGATTATTTGAAATATCCATATCATTTTACCTTCAGAGAAGTCAATCATTAAACTCAGAAGACCTTGCAGTTTCCAGTAGTCGGTGTTACTGTCTAAGCTATACAAAACAGAATATGAGGTACCTTCATGAATTGTCTTGGGAACATTTAGCTGTCTGTAAAATGGTGTGCCTTCAATGTTTAACTATGGTTTGTTTTGTTACAAGTGTAAGTTTGTAACAGGTCCAGCAATTTGATTGCTGTTTTCCTCTTGTTCACAGGACTTGCTAGACGAAAACATGCCAGAGTTTCCCTGCTGAAGGTCAGTGAGATCATTGTCTTGATACTTATCCTTCATTATTTACAAAAACGTTTTGAAAATGCCATGACTACATCTGAACTAAAAATGTGCTTATGTTCTCATCTGTTACAAATGGTGGTTGCAAATATTCATCATATGTTTAATGCATTGATTTGAATGTACATTCATACAATTTCACACACCACACACACACACACACACACACACACACACCACATTTAATGAACATTGAACAGATTAGCACAGCACTGTTGGTACTCATTCAGCAGAAGAAAATAATAATGATTCATGTGTGGTAGTGATGATTTTAACATTAATATTTGTGGTGTGTGCTGTACAAACCACTTAACCATCATTTCTCGTATTACTGTGTTTTTATGTTGTTTGTTGTGGACTGTGCGTCATAAGTAACTCAGATCTGAAAAAACAGTTAAAAATATTGTAAGGAGAACTCCATGATAAATTCATTTAAGTCACGTTTGAATGTTTCCAAATATTTATAACGACTACTGGATTTACACAGGTCACTCAGCTAGGAATGGCACTTACTTGGAGCTTTCGACAGACCTCCGTCTGTCTTCTTCAGCGGTGGTGTGGCCACTGGGTGAACTGGCGTTCAGTGCAAATATTGTATGCAGGATTGGGGGGCAGAATAGCCTAGTGGTAAAGCGCTGGACGCGTAATCTTGGGATTGCGGGTTCAAATCTCTGCCATGCCGTTTCGGTACAGGGGAATTTTTCCCTCGAGTTAACATTGGTTCTGACTTCATTTCCCTTACAGTCCTTCGAATGAGACTATAAACCGAGGTTCCGCATGTGAACACACGCATAACATCTTGCACACATGTAAAATCCCATCACCAACTTTCGGAAGAGAAGGCCACTTTGGCTGTTGATATGGATGACACATTACACATAGCATGCACCTTCCCGAAGATGGAGTATGGCTGCATTAATGGCGGGATAAAAAATGGTCATACACCACAAAACTCCACTCCCGTTGTTGGGTAGATGGGATTAATCCTTGCCAGTCTATACAGGGTATGTCCGCAGGAGTATCAGCCTGCGTATGCAAAAAAAAAAAGAAAGAAATGTGCAGGATTTTTTTCGGAATGAAAGCTTGTCGCTTCTACTGTCTGTCTACCTGTTGGCAATTTTCTTTGAAACTGAGTTTCATTATCATTGTGTTAACAGAATCTCAGAAGATGGTGGGGGTACTTTTGACATCTTTAACCCCATGAAGGATGCAGAGGTAAGCTATTTGATTGTGCACTGAGTCATTCTAGTCAGTGTCTTGTGGAGAAGTTCATAAGAAACAAGATAACGCATGTAGGGTGGGAACAGTTTGTTTTGTTTTGTTTTGTTTTTTTGGGGTGGTGGTGGTAGTGGTGGTGTTTATTTTGTATCTGATCATAACAGGAAAAAACTTTTTTTTTTCAAACAGACTTAAAAATCTAGGACAATATTGATTAGTCAGGACTTGATGCTCATAAAGTATAGATATAGATAGCTGGCTGGATATGGATAGTAAATTGTGGACCTGTGCATCCATACTGTTTATGGGTATTCTGTTCGACATTTCTCTCATGCTTGCCAGACAAATGCCTTACCATGGGCATGCCCATGATAATTTGGATACCCAAACAAAAAACAAGAAAAACAAACAAAAAAGAGTAGAGGAAACTGAATCCTACCCCTGCAAGTCTCAGTGTTCCTTCAGTTACTATGGCTGACCTTGATTACACATATCTGTTCTGTTGTGAGTTGAAAATGAACTTCCTTCCTTTTCTCTGCAAGCAACTCCTTTCCTCCCCACCCCCCTTCTTTTAGTTTTTTTGTTTGTGGATGCCCCTTGCACTCCATGTTGCTGTGTCTTTCCCTCCTAGGTCCAGGTTTCTTTTTGTATTCCATGGCATTGCTCTTCACCACCCTTCTGTCTCATACCTCTTCTTCCACAGCTTCTGGCTGACAATCGGGTATCTGGCTTCTTCTCATCCTCCCTGATTATGTAGACTCACTCATGGATCCTGGGGAGTGAAGACCAGGGGGACAATGTTCCATTCATTGCCTGCGCTACTATTGTGAAAGGTCCAAACCCAGACTCCTCCTCCAAATGTTGCCTGATCATCTCTTTACACAAAAATCATCATAGCGACATTTCCACAGGCATGATTTTGTGCTGGATCTCATACACCATCCTTTAGGTTTACAGATTGGCCCGTTGGGACATTTTGGTCCTTAATCCTAGAGCACATGAGACCTATGCAGTTACTAACTCAGTAGCAATTTACCATTCAGCACCCTAAAGCAGGTTCTGGAGACAGTTATCTGGCATAATACCTACATCAGCTTGTACCTCAGGGATTTTTTAAATGACCAGGGCTGATGGTATCGGGAGAATTTCATTTTTGCAGCTAACATAGCCATTGCCCTCCCAAGGGTTCCCCCTTTGGCCCATCAGGGCAGATGACGGCCTCCTCTACTTTTCACTGAAGCATAAGTTTGACATGGTACAGTTAATGAAGCCAAAATGGCGTGCTTGTATGCAACTGCCTGTAAGCTGGAATACTTGCCATGTCAAACTCAAATTCATGTCTGTTCCTTGCTTGCATTAGTGGCAATGGTCTGTGGGAGATTTTTGTACCTAGGCCAAGGAACAAGACATAGAGGTGACTGCAAGCTGTACAATGGAACTGTGAGATGGCTTTCTGGGTGTCTTAGGTCTATGTAGCCAGAAAAAGTCAGCCAGTGAGAGACAGTTAACTGGTTATAGCTTGCTTGAGTTTGACATAAGTATAATAGCCAAAGGGGAAGTTGCACACAGACTCCCCATACTGCTGGTAATGGATGTCTTCTCACCACTTGGCGACACTTGCAGGCTGAACTGGCTTACCAAATGTGTGGTGCACTTCCTGTACTAGTGTTAGTGGGACCATCTTGTGAACACAAAATCTCTCTAATTTGTTCATTAAGTTCTCCGCTGCACAGCGACCCTCCTCACATGATGCTCATGGTCCATGCTGTGTTACCAGAATTAATGCCTGAACAGCAGGTAATGCTCATATCCATATTTAAATGAGGACATGAAAATCTGTGTTTAGGGTGGTGGAAGCTCTTGGTAATTTAAAAAGTCTAGAGTCTTCTAGGGGACTGGATCGTTAATGGGAAGTAAAATGTGATGTTGACAGTTAAACAGCTATCATCAAATGAAGAAGAGTTTGTTCAGAGCAGTATTTCTTGAAAAGTTTTGCTTCCATAGATATGTAAACCATATACAAAACATATTTTGGCGTCATATACTGTACCATGTCAGACAATAGCATTCACGGCAGTTAGTCTGCTCTGCCAGGCCGAAGTTTTTGTGTGGCTAATGCAGTAATAAAGACAGTCACGTGATGCCCAAACCCGCTTCCGCCATAGGAAGAAGCCAGTGTCAACCTCCCGTACCTCATTCTCTCTCGGCTGCCGTCCAAGCAAGATAAGTCTTGTGCTCTGTCTCGCCTTCTCTTTGCCGTTGCGTTACGATAGCTTTGTGTTTGCTTCTTTGCTTATTTGTTGTGGCTTGCGCGCTTCACCCTTTTTACTCTTGAGCCGGTGGGGCTTTTGGTTTGGTGTGCTTTATTAATTTGTTTAACCACGCCATCCTCGCCTTTGTGCCTTTGTCTCGGCACTCGCGACCCTCGCCTTCCGCTCTTTTCGATCGTCGAAAGTCGGAACTCCATCGCCGTTTTCACACTTTCTGCCCCATTTTTGGCCTTTACGGCCCTTGTTCTCCGAATCTCAGTCCCTTCTCCTTCCATTCGGACTCCCGATTTGTTGCACGTCTTCCACTCGGTTTCCATTTCTTCGCCGGTCGTTCCGCCATTTTGTTTCGACCGGCCAAAACCGCGTCACTTACGATCGACCTTCCTCAAATCTAACACTGAGGTCTCGTTACCTTTACTACACTTCCAGTGTCTCTCCCGAGGTTGGTTGAGCTCCTTTCTATCCCTCGATCCACCTCTTTGTCTCCCCTTTGCGATCGTGCGTTCCGTGTTTGTTCCCCACCACCAGTGCCCAACATGGTGAAGGGCACTAACGGCTCGAGACGCTCCATTGCTCGGCAGTCGTTCTCTAACCCGGAGGGGCCGCGTGTCGATTCCACGGGACAAACCGCTCACGCACACGATGAGCGTACGATCGGTTGTAGAGGAGGGTTCCGCGCAGGGGACGCGCGACGATCATTACGATTCCCCCTCTACCCAATCGGCGGACACACGATCGTCGCGATCGAAGTCCAACAGGCAGTCTCAGTCGGACGGGCAATCGGCCGTCATCGCCGACTGTTTTTCATTCGCATCTTTCCCCAAGCCCAAATCCAAGGGCAAGGCCCCATGAAAGGACCTGCCCGTTCTAAATCTTCCCGTTCCCCGACTGGATCGCCTGTTCGCCTTTGTTCGCGTAAGGAGACCCTCTCTGATCATGCCGCGTCCGGCGATCATCGGCCCCGGGGACCCTTGCCGAGACCCGGACCGGCACGGGTGACGACTCGCGGCCGGAATCACCGCACGTCACCCAATCTAATGAGACTCGTGACGCTAGCACCTCCCCACTAACGTCACCCAGTCTCATCGCGCTCTCCCCAACCGTGTCCGGGTTCAGCCACGACCCAGACACGAGGAGCGTCAACACTCCGGTGGAGGGGCTGTGGACAGTCTTTGGTGGTACCCCCCCACTGACCACAACCCCGGGTCAGGTACGCAGGCATCGACTAGCTCGGATCTGCGTCCTCACCCACGACGGTCGAACCACCCCGATCGATCGTTTCAATCTCCCCTAGGGGTACAGGACGTTGGGGAGCGGACTTCTTCCGCTCCCTATTGGGCAACGTCCGCGGTCCCGTTCCCCCGGGGGGGGGAAATCGACCAGCGGGGACCAGGGGGTAACCTTTCGTCCCTTGAGGCTTACGCGTCGACTCAGCCATCCCCGTCCGCTACCACACGGCCAGGAGGCTCGGCGACCGTAAACACCCACCGACCCTCTGCCACGCAGGGGGCCGGCACGGACCCCACCCGGGAGATGCAGGAGGCAGTGCTCTCCCTTGGTGTCAAGGTTACCCAGGTCCCCGAGGAGACTCTGCCTCTGGGCCACCACAGCCCGTCTTTCTCCACGGGGACCGGTGGTTTATTCCCCCGAGAGGAATCAGTGGCTTAGCTCGGACTCTTCCCCTGACTCCATCTTCGGTCTCATGTGGCATCCGGCCTCCCAGACTGGATCGACCTGGGGCCCCTTCCTCTCGGGCGCTGTCCGATCGGCGGTCCCCTAGTTTACATGCGATTATGGAACCACCGGGGAGCCGTCCTCGTTTTTCGCTTCTTCCCAACGAGGTCGGGACTCCACGCCCCCTGACCTGGCCTTCCGAAGGTGGACCTGAACTTCCCCTTCACGAATACACTGTCCCACAACTTGAGGAGGGGTTCGAGGATTCCCTCCTCCAGTCTGGGGACCTTTCCATTTTGGAGGGCTGGCGCCCTGATCTTGTTGTTAGGGAATCCCCTCCCTCTAACAACATCTTCTCCCTTTCCCGTTTCACTGGGTCCCCCCTACCCAGCGATCACGGCCCAAGGATTAGCCGCCCCCCAGACCATCACTCCTTTGTGGGACACATCGGCCTCTCTCGCCAGGGTGCACATGCCGTCCTTCGCCGGGGATTGACTTCTTGTCAGCCCCCAACGTGGCCCAGTAGGAGTATTCCTCAAGGACTCGCGTCAGCCCCCATGTCTTTTCTCTCTTCTCTGCCAATCCAGTCACCAGGGAGATTGCCATTTCCCGGCCGACCTCAGGCTCACTCCAACCTCCCCCCTCCCACATCCACCTCTCTTTCTATCAAAACCCTGATAGAGTGGGACAGAATTGCCAGGGCTGGCATCTACTCACCACCGCGGGACACGCCTTCATTGACATGTTCCTACAGCGAGCTGAGGAACTCTGGCCAAAGGAGGGCGGCACTGTCTCAGCCTCTTCGGACCCTGACGACACTGAGGCAGACCCCAGCCTGTTTGATGACCCTCTGATGCGTTTCTTTGTCAACAAGATAGCGCACCACCTTGGGGCTGCGGCGGACAGCGCAGCCAGGAGTCACTTTAACTGCCTTTTGGCAGTGAGAGATGCTATGCTATCACAGGCCCACTCTCCCAGCGCTCAAGGCGGCCTTACGCTGCATTCCGGGTCAGGAGCAGTCGCTTTTCGGCGACTGCTCTGCTGCTGTCATTACCCATGCCGTCGAGGAGCCCCAAACAGGCCGCTTCTTTTGCGACCAAGACCCTCGTCAGCAGTGCCCTTCTAGACCATTCTTTCGTCAGGCTCTACCCCCATCCAGACCCCAGCCCTACCCCAAGCAGCGTCCCTCAAGGCCCGCCAAACACCCTATTTCCCACCCTGCCTAGGCCCAAACCAAAAAACCCCCAACAGAATTTTCGGTTCGGCCAAGAGGCCCGGCCCCGGAGGTGACTAGCAGACTCACCTTCCGAGAGGCGGGAAATGTCAGTCTTCTCTACCCCCCTCGGCCCCTCTGCCCCCCCTGGCAGGCAGTCTGTCCCGACATGCCCACCAGTGGCGGCGCATGGGTCTCAACCCTTGGGTAGTATCTGTTCTACAGGAGGGGTTCCGTCTACCCTGGGCACACGAACGCCCCCTCTTCTGTCCTCCCCTCCTCCTTCCCCCGGCGATCCACCGCCCGCCCAGGCGGAGGCACTTCGCCTGGAAATCGAGGAGCTTCTCCGGAAGGGCGCCATCACCGAGATAACCCGCCCCAACCCGGGTTTTACTCTCGTCTGTCTGTAGTCCCCAAGTCCTCGGGCGGCTGGAGGCCCATCCTCGACCTTTCCCTCTCAACAAATTCATCAGGCCAACCAGATTCAAGATGGAGACCCCGGCCCAGATCAGGGACTCCATCCACCATCTGGACTGGGCCACTTCTATAGATCTGAAAGATGCCTACTTTCAGATCCTCATTCACCCGTCCTACAGACGATACCTTCGTTTCGTCTGGCGGGGCCGGGTGTTTCAATTCAAGGCTCTCCCCTTCGGACTCTCCCTGGCTCCCTTTTCACGAAGGTAGTCAAGGAGATGGATGCCCTTGCCAGACAGGAGGACATTCGCCTATTGGTTTACCTCGACGACTGGCTCGTCTTGGCTCCACTCAGGCCCTGGCCCAATCCCACACCTCCAAACTACTTCACCTCTGCTCCTCTCTGGGGTTCGTCACCAACCCCTCCAAGTGCGAGCTCTCGCCCAGTCAGCGATTCACCTTTCTGGGCATGAGCTTCGACACCACCTCCATGGTAGTCTCCCCGACCCGGAGAGGTCCGCCCGCCTAGTGGACCTCATCTCCCACCTTCGACTCTCTCCCTTTACTTCGGCAAGGACACTTTCCTCCCTTCTGGGGATGATGGAGTCCTTGTCCCCTCTCATTCCCTAGGCAGAGTTCCCAAGCGACAGCTTCAGAGGGAGTTCCGCCCTCGTTGGTCCCAGACCAACGACAGCTGGAACCAGACCATTCCCCTAGGGCCCTGGTTCGTTTGGGCCACGGAGGAGTGGCTCAGCCCCTCCACCCTGGCCACCGGAGTTCCCATCTCCCTCCCATCCCAGGCCCTGGAACTTTACACAGACGCCTCCAACTCGGGCTGGGGGGCCCATTTGGAGAGCAGTCATGCCTCGGGGGTTTGGGATCCTCTCACTGCTCGTCTTCACATCAACATCTTGGAACTGGAGGCGGTCAGGCTCGCCCTCCTCCACTTCCAGTCCATGGTCCCCCCACCGATTTGTTCTCCTTTTCACGGACAACACTTCGGTAGCTTGTTACATCAACAGGGGGGGGGGGGGGGAGGGGGGGGGGGCACACTCCATCGGCCTCTCCCTCCGTACAGAGGTCCTCCTCCGCTGGTGTCACACGCAGGGGGTCACCCTTCGCGCGAGACACATAGCAGGGACACACAACATCCTGGGAGACTCTCTCAGCCGCTCCAAGTCTGTCCTCCACACGGAATGGACTCTCAGCAGGCATACCCTAACAACCGTGTGGGAACATTGGTTCAGACCGATGATCGACCTGTTTGCCACACGATTCAACCACCGTCTGCCAGTGTATGTGTCTCCGGTCCCGGACCCCCAGGCTTACGTCATCGACGCCCTATCCCTTCCCTGGTCCGGCCTCATAGCTTACGCCTTCCCTCCCTTCCCGATCCTCCACAAGGTGATCAGGAAGGCGAGACTCGAGAGACCCAGGCTCATTTCATAGCCCCATGGTGGCCCACTCAGTCCTGGTTCCCGGACCTCAAGTCCCTCACTCACGCACCCCCTCTCCAGTTGAACACCAGGTGGGACATGCTCAGGCAACCTCGTTCGGGTCGCCCTCACTCCAATCCCCAGATGCTTCGCCTCCACGCCTGGCTTCTGTGCCAGCCCGGTTGCGAGCATCTAAATCCACCTCTCGAACGGACAGGTCCCAGTCCGTCCGCAGTATCCTCTCCATCGCCGGGGCCTCTCAGGAACTCCGAGACCTAGCCATGTCCTCTCGCAGAGCTAGCACAGAGTCCCTTTACGATTACAGATGGAGGAAATGGGTCTCATGGTGCACAGACAATTCTGTCCCTCACATGCGCCCCTCCAATATCCAGATAGGAAATTTCCTGTCCACCTTAACCTCTCTGCTAGCTCCATCCGGGGCTACAGGTCGGCCATCTGCACGACCATCCGCCAAATGGGCGGACCTTCCTTTGAGAATGACTTCTTCTCAGAGAGATCTCCAGAGGGGCTGCTCTTCGTGAGGCCCAATCCCCTAGACGCATCCCCCTTTGGGACCTCTTCACTATACTTGACGTCCTCAAAAAAAAACCCTTTGAGCCTTTGTCCTCCCTTCCTTTCGACCTTCTGTCTATGAAGACTACCTTTCTCCTTGCCCTCGCTTCCCAGAAGGCGAGGCGAGATCCATGCCCTAGCGGGAACCCCAGAGACATTGCCTTCCACAGTGGACGGCTCCGTCTCTCTGAAGTTCCTTCCCGAATTCCTAGCAAAGAACCAGGAACCCGGTAGTGCCTCTCCTTACCTCGTCATCCCCCTCTGGCGGATACCCTAAGGGGAGACACCTCTTCGGACACAGCCCTTTGCCCCTCTCGATGTCTAACACACTACTGGGAACGCTCGCGCCCCAGGCGCGTTCGCAAAGACGTCTTCTTATTTCCATCAACCCCAGTAACACGAAAGACATCTCAGCTGGCACTGTCTCTAGGTGGCTCTCCAAGACGGTCAGAACGGCCTATTCCCAGGCCTCCAAGGACCTCCCCGTCTTGTCCCCCGGGCTCATGAGGTCAGAGCGCTGGCTGCCTCGGCAGCATTCCAGCACTCTGTTCCCATGCGCCACCTCCTGGAGGCAGCCTTCTGGCGTTCGGAAAATCCCTTCATAAAATTTTATTTAAGGGACATCCGCATGTCCAGAGCTGATGGTTCTAATGGGATATCCTTTGTGGCGGCTAATGCATCCATATCGGGTAACCCCAGGAACCACTAGGGCACTAGCCCTCCTCCTTTTCCTATGAATTCTGCTATTGTCTGACATGGTACAGTATATGACGCCAAAATGGGGAGTTTGTATTATACTCCCTGTTTGGCTAGTATACTTACCATGTCAGACTCTAATGCCCGCCCTGCCTTCCCCACTAGCGCCAAGGTTCTGGGGTTACCTTGCGCGCAGGCCTCGATGAATGAGGTACGGGAGGTTGACACTGGCTTCTTCCTACGGCGGAAGCGGGTTGGGCATCACGTGACTGTCTTATTACTGCATTAGCCACACAAAAACTTCGGCCTGGCAGAGCAGACTAACTGCCGTGAATGCTATTGTCTGACATGGTAAGTATACTAGCCAAACAGGGAGTATAATACAAACTCCCCATTTTTTAAGTCTTTGAACAGCATTAAAATGTCTCTCCTCTGATTCTTGTCTCACTGGCCAGATATTAGGATACATCTTTATTTTGTTGGATATGGTGTTTCAAGCAGGGATGTATACATGGCCTTTTATTTTCCTAACTTACAGGAATTGTGTGTGTTATCTTTTTTTTGTTAAGACAAACTCAGCCTTATTAGCTTACAGTTTTTTCTTTTGCTTCTTTTTTTGTTTGTTTTAGAGTTACAATATGAAGATGACATTAACCTAACTCACAGGAGTTGTGTGTGTGTGTTTTTCCAGTTCCAGTATGAAGGTGACACCAACCTGTTTGAAGACGATGACACTCGCAGTTTTTATGAAAATCTACCTGACCTGAGGGCTTTGGTTCCTGGGGTAAGCAGTGTAAATTTGAGCTGTTTGCTGGCCTTTGGTTGATAGACAGAATATGAATGATGAAATAGATGGGTATTTTGGCCTGAGGACAAGTTATCAGACCGTAGCCTGTGTTGGGTGTCATTAGGCTACAGGGCATGGAACTCTTGAGACATTAATTCCCTGCACAAGAAGAAAAGATTGTGGTGAATTTGCTGTGTGCAGGTAGGCCGGAAGCCTGATTAGGCCTGTAAAGGTACTCGGTTTTCAGTGAAGATTAGCTGTAGAGTAATTTCAGCTTTGCAGTACCTCTATTTGTCTTTTATCATTTTGTTTCTGTTCGACCGATATATGCTGGGTTTTACTGATACATTTTTGCATTGTACTAGTGTAACATGAAGGCTACAGTACCTCACACATGCCGACAGATGAGTCTTGTATGGCTTAGTCTCTTAGACAAGTTCTGTCCTATAACAACAAGATGAAAGATCACTTTTATGCTATGAAACACCACCTCACTGTTTCTGCTAATCCCTTCCAAACACCCATTCACCTACCAAGCAGTAAGTGGCCTGACTCACCTCGTGCACAACAGATACATACCAGAGTTTCTTCCTCCCATTGCCAAGGAAATTTACAGAACTGGACAAATCTTGTTGCACAACATTTGTAATGATACTAATGAATAGGAAAGAGTGAAAGATGAAAAACAAAAAGAAGCTTAAACAATTAAAATCAAATGCAGCTTCCTTACATTTCAGATCTATTTCATCTTCTGTTGGAACAAAGTGTTGTGTTAAATACGGTTGGAGGTCAAAAAGGAAATCTTTTTTAATTGTGTTCAGCCTCTTTGTCCCCATGCAACAAAAATGATAGCATCCTTTTGTTGGTTGAAAGCCTGTACAGGCTTTCAGCTTAGAAATATTCCCAACTTAGCTGGCTGGCTGTCTCTTTCATCAGCAGGTCCAGCGAAATATTCAGTCTGCTCTTTGATATTTGATTGTACCGGCTGCTAGGGGTTGATAATGGATTTTTTTATTTTTTTTTTGCCGGTAGCATACACTGGTACAGGTAGTTTTACTAGGCTAGCAAACATCTGACTCTGGGTTGTTAACAACATGACTTGTCTTTCCATCATACAGTGGTTAGTGTCTTGGGTTGAGTGTGCTTCTAGGCAGTTTTTGTGTGTGTTGTGCTGGGATTGTGGTAACTTGCCGTCAATGTTCCAGCGACAGTAGATGGGTTCAGTTCACTACAGCGAAACACGTAATTTGTTTATTCTTCAGTGTTCATGGATTATTACTGATTTCGGGATTCTTTATATTTTTTTTTGTTGATTGTATTTTTTCTTTGCCTTACGTCTATGGAATCTGTCTCTTTCAAAACGTTAACACATGTGCTGACAGATTCTGTACAAGGACAGTGAGCACTCTTCCAAAGAAGGAGCCAAGGAGGCTGATCCACTGATGGAGGAAGGTAAGGGATAATTACACCACCACCACTGTGCCTGGGAACAAGCAACTGTTTAAAACTAGTGCTGTAGTCTTGCACCTGTTGCTGCGTTGATTTTCTTCATCATTTGTGGGAACATGGATTGACTTGGAAAAGTTATATCTTCAGGATGCAATTGGAGTGTTTGACATAGTGGAGATTGTGTGACCATTTCTCTGGACCCTCCGTCTCTCATTCCTGCATTACAATTCATACATCCTTGTGTATTCAAAGTGAAGTAAAGTTAGTGGAGGGGAAGGGAGTGGAAGAGGAATGAGGATGGTGAAGGATTGCAGATAGAGGGAAGGAGAGGGTGTGAACTTGGAGTGTCTGTAAGTGACATTGCAGTCAGACTTTATGGTCACAGGGCGGTTTTTGGTGTGTGTGTCAGTAGCAAGGATGCCTCTGTCCTCAGACATGGGAGAGCTGGAGGTAGAGGAGGTGGAGAAGGAGATAGAGACAGCAAGGATTGAAGAGAGCATGAAGGATGCTGAAGCCGACAACAGCGCGGCTACGGCCGAGGAAGACAACAATCCAGAGCTGGCGCAGGAGCCAGAAGGTAGGTATTCATCTGGTCTGTAACTGTTGTGGGTGTGGTGCAGGGCAGTCCTGAATTTGGGTTTTAGTCAGCATGTTTAAGGCATACAAATTTTGTTTTTAATTCAACATGCTGTCCCATCTTATACGATTTACAAGATCAGTGGGCTTAAAACTTTTAACTGTCCTTTTGTTTGTTTGGTTTAATGTATTATGTATATAATTACAGAATCCATTTTTATTCAATGCCAAAGTTGTGAAGCTGGGGTTCTAGTTTGAAAGAATGATAAAAGGAACTAAACTACAGGCCGAAATTAAGCAGATATTCTGTGAACTACAAGAGGATGAAATTTGATGTGCTTGTGAGTGTGTGTTGTGTGTATTATGGATGATTATAATTGACCATTGTGATCAGTTGAAGGGGAAAATCCAACTTTACACCCAGACTTGGGGGCTGGTTCTTGATCACCTAAGCCATTTAAGTTTGAAGCATTTTCAAACACATCTGTACAGTCTGCGTCATTGTCAGAGCTGTTGCTGTTGATAGGGCTGCTTAATTGCCCACAGTCATGTTCCTAGGATTGTTGTGTTCTGCAGGTCAGGGTGTAGTTTAGGGATACTGTCTGTATCATGTGTGTGTCTGTGTTAAAGAACTTGAAAGCAGTTGGAAGGGTCATTTAAGATTATAGAGGATTGATATTCAGTGCTACCATTTGTACTGGGCAGACAGGGGTCCCAGGGACTCCTTCACTGATGCTGTAGAGGGTCCCAGAGGGGGTATAGAGAGTCCCCATGAACAAAATGAACCAATACAGAAAATGTAGTATTTCTTGCTTTTTTAATTATCGGCTTGATAATCTGAACATTTCAGAGTAAATGACTCTCTCTCTCTCTCTCTCTTCTCTCTCTCTCTCTCTCCAGCCAGCTGAACTCTTTCTCCCAGGCTGAATTATATGCAAGGCATTTCTTGTTAGGTGGTTGTTGCTGTAGATATTTCTTTAGGAATCGATGATTCACTCACTGTCTGTAGCATCTTCAGAAGATGTTTCTTTGCGTTTTTTAGGAGCGCCCAACCACTGAAGCAACGACATATTTGCGAGATGCGATAGCCGTGAACTTCCTTTCTGCTTCGTTCGCCTAGGCTTGTGCATGCGATTGTTACAAATTGTGAGTCATCGAATTGGTTAATTAGTGGCGGCGGGCGCCACAGTCTGAATAAGTCAGCCGGTCGACTGAGTAACCGTTCAGTGACGTGGGCCACAAGGCGAGCCTATCAGTGTTTACTCAGCTTCTCAGCTTACTGTACTTTCGCGGGCACACGCTGTCCTGAATTTAACGGCAGGCAATTGCGCGCGAAGCTTGTGGTGTGCTCAGCTTTGATCACTGACCGCGGCACGTTTTGGGGTTTGCCTGATTTTGTAGTGCATCCCGCAGGACTCGCTACACGTTTTTATAGTGCGTCCTTTTCGCTCATAGTGCGTCATGGACGCACATATGTGCGTCATTGGAGCCCTGGATATTGGACGAGTATCTATAAAGGATTGAATTTTGAAGTCTGAAAAACTGGTGAGGGTGAAAACAGACCCTTTTTTTCTAAACTTTTTTAGACAAGTACTATGAACAGTGTATTAAAGGGGAGGCTGTTTCAGTTTATGAAAGAATGGTTAAAATGTACAAGAGTTATGCCCTATCTGTGACGTTTTCATTGTTGATTTTGTGTTACATTGGTGTTCAGGAGTGTGTAGTGCAATATTTTGACGACTACAACAGCATGGAAACAGGAACACTGATGAAGCAGGTATCTGAACATTGATGAAACAAGTATCTGTGGACAGACCCTTACCTTGATGTTTGCACGGTGTGTTGTCATGCAGGGAAAGACAAAGAAAGGGGAAGGCTGATGATGCAGCCGTTTGTTGCCGTATAGTACAATAGTGTTTGCACAGTGTGTTTTGTAGATGATGACATGGAAATGGGAATGCTGATGAAACAGCAGTTTGTTGTCATATATTTCATTGGTATTTGCACAGTGCATTTTGTTGTAGATGACGACATGGAAACGGGGACACTGATGAAGCAGCAGCTGGACGCCTTCCTGGTGTCCCTGCCCACCTGTGTCAACCGAGATCTCATAGATAAGGTGTGGACAAAGATAGGAAAAGATTCAAACAGGAAGGCTGACCATCCTAATGACATGCAAAAACAAACAGTATCTCTGGACACAGATGCTGTTTAAGTGTGTGTGTATGTGCTTTGTGTGTAGAATTTTTTCCCCATCAGAAATTGATTTCTTTTGAATTTTTCTTTTCATTTTATAATCACTGTCTACAACCGTAATACACATTCAAACAAGCATGCCTACAAGCATGTGCATGTACTGTCTTCATGCCTTCAGTGCCCCCTCTTTCCCCCTCCATTTCCTCTGTACTTCTACTATTTTTTCAGACTTGTAGTCTCTCGTAACATGCACGTGAACATGGATTACACACCAGCAGTTGGCCTTAACACGTTCCACATTCATGCTTGTGCTTCACTTATCCATCTGCATATACCTTTCCCCCTCTCTATCCTATCCATATATTCCCAGCCTACCTGTCATGCTCTAACCTTTTTTTTTCCATCTCCCATTTCCACCTTGTGTCTAACGGAACTCATGTTTCTGTTTTCATCTGTTCACAACTTTCTTCAGTGTGATTACCAGTGATTTTTGTTCTGCACTTCTCCTGACAGTATGTGTGTGTCTGTGTGTGTGTTTGTTACAGTGAAAGTGAGAGTACAAATGTTCAGAGAGCAAGAACTGCTTGTCCGGTAATTTCTTGACACTAAGTTTGATAAATTTTTATTTCGCATTTCCTCTGTGAACTGTTATGAACTCGCTTGGTTTTTGCATGCATTCGTGTATAAGTGGAAGTGTGTGTGTGTGTATGCATATGTGTGTGTGTGCGCGTGTGTGTGTGTGTGCATGAATGTGCGTGTTGATAGCAGCAACTTAGCAGGTTGAATGGAAGAGAAATGTTATTAAATACACAATGTTGAATTGTTTTTCACAGGCAGCCATAGAGTTTTGCATGAACTTCAACACCAAGGTCAATCGCAAGAAACTGGTGCGCTCCCTCTTCACTGTGCACAGAACGAGGTAAGAGGTACTTGGAGATGTTGACACTATGCTTTTATGGATGGATGGTGACATTTTTTTGTCTCTTTTTTTTTTCAATGATTCTTAGAATTGAAAAGGATTTGTTTATAATGTAGTTGGTGTAATCATGTGCAGAATCACTTTATCATTTCGTTTTCCTTTGACAGTACTAAAATTACGCAATCTGTAGTCTACCCATAGATGCCAGATTACAAATCAGTGATGTGTACCATTTACTTTATAAGAAGCAAGTTCTCTATTGTCACATTTTAAATAGTATTGTCTTTTAGATGTTAATGCAAAAATTTTTGGTAATGATTTCCACAGATACGATTTGCTTCCGTTTTATGCTCGACTGGTGGCGACCTTGAGCCCATGTATGCCTGATGTGGCCACAGACCTTGTCCATAATGTCAAGAGTGATCTGCGATGGCATGTAAGTGGCTTTTGTCTGTCTCATAATTAGTGCTGTAAGAATGGCTTTGGTGTGTGATGATCCTCTTTGTCCCCATCTGCAACTCAAGGGTTTATCATTGGTGAGACTCTTGCACATGTGACAGGTTTTAATCCCACCATGAAGGTAGCTATGTTCCATCCTCGGGGATGATGTCTGATTACAACACAAGTGTGCATTTTTGTTGTGTGTGTGTATGATCCCTGCCACCTGTGCACTATGGTCTACCATACCATGGAGAAGGAAATGAGAGTTCACCTCCATGCAAGGGATTTTTTGTTTGGTTTTTCGTTGTCTTTTTTTAAAAATGTAGTCAAACCTCTATCATAAGACCATCAAAATGTCCAGAAAATTTGGTCGTAAATTGGAGGAATCTTATAATGGAGGTAGGCACCGACAGTTGTATAAAACAAACACTTTCTCGCAGATGAATTCTCCAAGCACAAAAAGTCTCAAGAACATGAATGCATACTGAAAACATGTATAATTTTCACTGATAAATGCCATGCAGACTTCATAACTTCAAGCAATCGATATTGCAGTTTCACCTCCATAGCTTCTTTTAATCACCTCCACTCTCTCTTCTAAGTTCAGTGGCTTCCTCTTCGCGTTCCACATGTTTTGCCTACGATCTCCGCCATCTTTTAACAAGGGAAGCGACTCTTGTTTGGGGCAGGTCTGCAGTTGCTACCCTTGACTCGTGGTCATACACGAATGCTGGGATGGTCGTAAATTTCAACAAAACGGAGGTTGCAAGTCGCGTTTTAGAGTAAGTTGTTTAAAGGGGTTGTTTTAATAGTAAAATGCATCCGTGCAAAAAAAATAGTCTAAATGAGAGGAGGTCTCTTAACAGTGGGTCTTATAATGGAGGTTTGACTGTACTAGTTTTAGTGCATCTGTTCACCCATGGGACCATGTGTTAGGCGTATACCAAGCACATTAAGGGGTTGGAGTCGTCACAGATGTTCACTGAAAAAAAAAAATCTCTAACTTGGCTGGCTGAAGAGGAGATAGAGCCCAGGACTCTTGGATCACAAGAACACCACTTTATCCACAGGCCTACCAGTACCTGGTTTATGATGATTGATTACTGTAACAGTGATTGATAATATCTTTGACCTGGGATAACCGGAACCTCAGGTATATCAAACGATGATTTGTGTTTTAAACCTTGTAAACACCGATCTTGGCTATGCCAACCACCTGCTATTACAGGTTATTCTGGAAGCTTTGAGGATGAGGATGTGCTGATCAGGGATAATGTTCGTTGCAGAAATGGTGGACACATGCAAAGGGCTTAGATTCATCTAAGAATACTTGTTCTGAGCTGGAATCAAGTGTGGCTATGAATAAGCGTGGTAGATGACAGTCTGGTGAACACAGTTGTAGTTATTCAAGCCCCTAAGCGCCACTGAATCAATAATGAAAGGTCAGTCCAGAAGTGTTGGAAAAAACGAAATGTGAGGGAAGTTTATTGTGATCAAGTCTGAGCCAGTAATCGTGTTCTTAGATTGAAAGAAAAAAGAAAATTATTACGATATATAAAGTATTCATGTTATGTAAAGAGATACTCAGATCCTTTATCTTATTCTCTATCTGATTGTGAATGTTTTGTGTGTTAATGTGTCAAAAATAGCACAATGTGTATAATGTCTCAATACATTTCATCAGTCAGAAGACCTGAATCAGGTCAGTTCCATTATGTGCTGTCCATTTAGCACATTGTGCAGTAATCAATGCTACACTGTATGGTTTTGCACCATACGCAAAATCACTATGAAAAATCATTCTAGGTGAAGATCCAAAGTAACCACAGGAACACGGAAATTTCATGTCCAACTTAAAGACATTTATGCGCAAGACGTTCCCTAGTACATGTAGGATTTTTGTTGGATGTTGGCGTCTTTGTCTTTTAAGGAGTCTACATCCCCCAGAGCTGTGATGTAGTTCCATTAAAAAAATGTGTCTGCAGGCTTCACAGTCCCTAGCCTGCGCTTGCCGTTTTGCAGTCTTCTTGTTGTTTTTTTGGTGCTGGAGAGCAGTTTTCTGAGAAGTTGTGTTTTGATTGGCTTTTTATTCCTGCTGCATCAGATTTGAAAGCGCCTTGCCCGTATGCAGAATTTTCAGCTCACACAGCTCAAATTAAATTATATGCAAATCAAGAAAAGTGTGATCATGGGAATCTTATGACAGAGTCAGACTAGGCCTTTCATGTACCTGTTGTGTGATGCATAGACCTGTCAGTTATTTACTGGAAGGAGGCTGGGATAAGAGGTGGTATTTTACAGTTTTAAGTTACAGAGATGAACATGGACAGGAGATGAATGACTACATAGAGTTCTGTTTCAGTGTTTCGTTCTGCTTTGTGAATGAGCCTGGCTGTGAGTACTGCTCTGTTGTGTTTCAGATGAGAAAGAAGGACCAGATTAATATTGAATCCAAACTGAGACTGTCCGCTATCTAGGTAAGTGTCAGAATGACTAGGATGGGGAAGAGAGTGATGTGTGTGCGTGTGTGTAAACGTACCATACTTTTGTCATTTCCTAGAGGAACAAGATAGTCTAACAGATGTTGCATGCCTTCAGTGGATGGTGAATTTTATTTTGTGGGACAGTTTCTCACTTACACCATCAAGGAGTTGTTGTTGTTGTTTTGTCTTTGGTTGTTGTTGTTTTTCAGCTCTTCTCATTTTCCGTGTACTCCCTCGGTTGCATTATTCCTACACCACTCCATGACCAGTTCCATACACTGTTAATCCCAGGTTCTCCATGTTGCAATCCGCACCCAGAAGTCCCTGGGGAGCAATCGGTATCAAGTTGTCATGAGGCAGCCCACCAAAGGAGACACGGCACTGCTGCTGAGTTGCTCTGTGGCACTTGTTCCGATTCAATATTTGCAGGATGCCGCATTAGTATACATATCTTTGTGGGCATGTGTGTGTGAATGAGTGTGCTTGTGTTGTGTGTGTGTGTGTGTGTGTGTATGTCCGTGTGTGAAATCAGTAGATCACATTATTATGTCGTATTAGTTAGACACTGTTTGGAAGCAAGTTGTGTGCAGACTTGGATTCTCTAAAAAAAAAAAAAAAAAAAATGAAATAAAATAAAATTTCTTTGAAAATACAGGGAGCTGGTCAAGTTCAAAATGTGCCAGAAAAGTGAAGCTCTCCACATCGCTAAAGGTCAGTAGATGTAGCTCAGTACAATGTAAAAATAGTGGGTTCAGATGCTGAGTTTGTAACGTTTTAAATCATACGTCAAAAGTTGTTTATGCAGATGGTTGCAAGAAAGCCAAATTGTAATGCTGCATTCAAAATTTTTGCCAAAATAGTCTGTTCACTTGTTTTGTTTGTCACAGTCATGTTTTCTTCATGTTTCACAATAGTTTGCTATTTAAACATATATTAAGTCAGACAAGTTCAGTCAGATAGATGTATGAATGCTTAAGGGGTTTTTTTGTGTATTTTTTCATTCTAAATGAGTTTTAAGAAGTTGCTGTGCTTCACGTTTGTCAGAATGAGGCTTGTATTGAGCGGAAAACTGGTATCATACCTGCCAACCCTCCTGAATTTTGTGAAAAAGTCCAAAATGTCAAAATTGATGTGAAAAAAATGTGGGGTTTGTGGGGGTCATTTTTGTATATGGATAAAGTATTGCAGAATGAAGCCTAAAGGATGTTATGTAGATGTTGGCATATGTATTATGAAAAATGATATTTTTTCTAAAACCCCAAATTTTTCAACTGAAACATAAGGGGATTAGAACTGCTTTCAGTCAAAAGCCAGACTACCCCTTCACCCCAGCCCACCCCATCATCCTCCGATTCCTGAAGTTGACTCCGGAAGGTTGGCAGCTGTGATTGCATTTCCATTCCCATGTCAGAGAGCATGTGGTTTTCCATCTCCTTTATCTTTTGGGGCATAGTGATAAGTTTATACTAGTTATGTTTTCTTCTATCTTCTTGTGCATGACAGACTTGTAGTGATCCCTCACTGCCTAGCTGTCTTGTTACAGCACACCAGAGACTTGCTGTCAAAGCACAGGTGTATTGAGTGCTGACAAATTTTTGAAGAGGTTGATTTGTTTGTGCTGTGTGTCTAGATGCTGATGTTTGACTTTTCCCACCACAACATCGAGATGGCCTGTGCATTGTTAGAGACGTGTGGACGATTCCTGTACCGTTCACCAGACTCCCACTATCGCACCAAGGTTTACCTGGTGAGTCTCATCCAACTGTGAGGAGTTCACTCTGCCTTCATGGCTAGTCACTGGCCACAAATTCTGTGTGTGTATGACTCAGTGTGTGCATATGTGTGTGCGCATGCACGCACCTGCTCATGCGCATAGGGGCCAAGAGTGGGTTATAAATGGAAGGTGAGTATATATGTACATATGTTTATGTGTATGTGTTGTGTGTACTTGCACAGACATATGCACCTGTGCATTAAATAATTATGATAATTGGTTACTTAAATACTTCCAGACGTAAGCATTTTACAGGAACAATATAGACGCATACGTATCTGATTGGTTAAACTTTTCCGTCTTTAGATGGAAATCAGTTTTTATGAAATTGTCCCAGACAGAAATCTGTTTTTAGCAGTTTAGAAAAAAAAAAAGTGCCTAGGCCCATGCATTGTGTTTTCACTTAATGCAAGGAATCAAGTTTTTTTTTATGACAGAACCACAAGAGCTCTTTTCGCAGACAGAAACCTTTAAGCAAATGCTCATTTCTTGTCTCGATTGCAAGAGGAACAGTCGAGTCTTATGTAGACTTTGCATCAACAGTGACCTGTAGTTTTAAAATGTCATGTGTAAAGAAAAATATTGCGTCTTCAATTGACACCAGTGTGAATAACAAATGGAGCACTGGCTAAACAGAAAAGATGGTGGTGGAATCGAACATAATGTTCAGTGTCTGAGAGTTTCAGTCGGCAATGTGAAAAGTCAAACAGCCAGGAGCATGCTCGAAAGAAATCAAAGGTCTGAGCACTCCAGCCACGCTCAAAATCAAAATGTCATTCAGGATAGGACAGTTTGTGATAGAAAAATTTCATTTTGTTCAGAATTCAGCATTTTCACATTGAACCAGTATGCAGTATATGTTAACAACAGCAGACTCCCATTTTTGTTGATCTCAAGTAGCCTTGTATCCTCACAAAGCCCTCCGGGGGTTGCAACCTTGCGTGGTCGGAGGCTTGCGTGGTCCAGTGATCTTTTAGGCTTTGCTGACGGGGGCATCAATACTCAGCTAGATGGTTAGTTGTTATGAACGCTTCTAGGCCTGTATAGCCAAGTTGCTGACTGGCCAAGCATTACGTGGTAGGAATTGATGCCCCTGGTAGGGTCTCCCATGTCAGAAAGGTTAGGAGTGAGGGCCCAGACAAATAGTAACCCACCTTTTTCCTATTCTGTCTTCTTGTTTTCTGCCTTCCTTATTTGGCCCTTTTCTATCTTCGTCTCCCCTTCAAGTCTTCTTTTTACACACTCCTTTTCTCTCTGTGGTCTCCTTAAGATCCGCCGCGTTTGCCGTGCGGTGCGACCTGTGTCGGGGGGGGATGAGATCCTGGTGATTGAGAGGGCCAGCGCTCTCAACACATCACTTTGGCTCGGACCTCTCCTAGACAGGAAGTACAGTTTGGCCCGGGTGTACTAATCGGCTCCCCTTTTTGGGGCTGGGTCAAGACAGACAGTTCCCCTGCTGGCCAAGTAAACCCCTGCAGTGCTCAGCTCTCTGTCCCCGGGAGTTGAGCATGATCAGGGGGGATAAGGTTGGTAGTTTCTTTTGTCGTATATCTCCCCCGAAGCCTGGAAGGGGTCAAGACATTGGTTTCTTGGCCCTGGCCCCTTAGTTGGACTCCAAGGTGGGTGGGTAAGGGAGAGATGCATCACAATAAACTAAATATGACTTCATTAAAAAACATTCCCCCCAAAAGGAAGAGGAAGGCAGCATCCCCTATTTCAGGGGATTGTGAAACAGACAGTGACTCCGATACCGAAGTTAGACAGAAGACAGTTTTTGGGCTTCCTGGCTCGTGATGGAGGGGACGGAGCAGGAAAGACCCTTTCAGCTCTGAGCCCATTTGCCATTCAAAAGGGTTTTCAAGTTATAGCAGGTGACCCTCGGTCCATCAAGAGGTTGAGAAATGGCTCATTTCTCATTCAATGTAAATCCCAAAAGCAATCTGAACAGCTGCAGAAGGCAAAAAAACTTGTGGATAGGGAGATCAGGGTGACTCCCCATAAGCAATTAAATTCATCCAAAGGTGTGATTCGATGCAGAGATCTAACGGGTGTTTCAGAGGCAGAAATAAAAACGGAGCTGGCGTCCCAGGGTGTGACGGAGGTGCGCAGGGTGACGGTAAAGAAGGGTTCAGAGAGAGTGGCCACCAACACCCTCTTTCTGACCTTCTGCAGCCCTGTGCTGCCTCCGGTCATCAAAGTTGGTTACCTAAATGTTCATGTTCAGCTATATGTGCCGTCCCCATTGAGGTGCTTCAGGTGCCAGAGGTTTGGCCATGTCAGGGACCGCTGTTCTGGGCAGGAGGTGTGTGGTATTTGCTGCAAGGCAACTCATGATGGGCCGTGTCATGATCCGGCACATTGTGCTAACTGCGGTGGCGACCATCCCTCCTCTTCACGAAACTGTCCTCTTTGGATTCAAGAATCTGCCATTCAACGCGTCAAAACGGAAAAGAAGATCTCGTTTTTTGAAGCCCGGAAACAGGTTGTGGGCAGTCAGACGCCGACAGCTTCTTCCTATGCTTCGGCTGTAAAGAAAGCTCCCAGAGTTCCTACTCGGTCAGTCTGCTGCCAGACTGATGAATTCATGTTTTCGAAGACATTGCAAGTAAGATCTGTCAGTTCTGGTGGTAGCAAGTCCACCACCTTCCAACCCAAAATGACTGCCCCTGGTGGAGGCAAAAAATCCGCTACCCCTCAGACTGCCCAGCAGTCTACAACATCTGCTGCTGGCAGATGAAAAAACCAGCACCAGCACCTCGAACTCCCATGTCCAGTGCCCGTGCGGGCAAGGGAGTTCAACAACCCAGTGTGGAGATGGTGGAGATGAAGAAGAAACCTCCACCATCTCCCAAATCCAGACCCTCTTCGCCTGTTGGCAAGTCTGCCAGCAGGTCTGTAGACCAACACACTCCAGTGAAATTAAATAACAAGTTCACTCCATTGGAAGCAGATGTTGAGGAGGAGATGACCTGATCTCTCTCCTTTTTCGCCCTCTGCACCATGGATAGTACAATATTCCATTGGAATATCCGTGGTCTAAATTCCAACTTCGAGGAAGCTGCAGCTTCTGTGTCAATCCATAAAACCTTCCATCGTGGCTCTTCAGGAAACTCAAATTCAAAGCCAAAAGACTTTTAATCTTTCTGGCTTTAATATTCTTTCAAAACCTGCACAACCATCCACGTCGGGACTGTCGGGCGGTGTTGGCCTCCTCATACATAAAACTTTGTTGTATAGTCCTGTCGCTCTGTCTACCTCCCTTCAAGCTGTAGCTGCGAGAGTCACTCTCCACAAGACTGTGACAATCTGTTCCCTTTATCTTCCACCTTCTGTCCCGGTTTGTCGTCAGGACCTTATCAGTCTGTTAGAGGAACTTCCTCGACCTTTTTTGCTGTTGGGTGACTTTAACGGTCACAACCCTCTTTGGGGTAGTGCCGGTACGTCACCCAGAGGTCTGCTGATTGAAGATGTCCTTTCAGACTTGGATTTGTGTTGTCTGAATGACGGATCTGCAACTTACCTCCACTCTTCCACTGGTTCACTTTCGTGTTTAGTTTTGTCGGTTTGTGACCCCTCGCTGGTCCTGGACTATGAGTGGTCTGTCCATGACGATCTGCACGGAAGTGACCATTTCCCTGTCCTTCTGCAACCTGTCTTAACTGAACACGTCTCTGTCTCTCAACATCTAAATTACAAGAAAGCAAACTGGGATCTATTTGCAGCCACTATTTCTAAAGAATTCCAGGACACTGATTTTCTTCAGAGTCCGGACCCAGCAGAATCACTGACTACCACTGTGATCAAGTGTGCTAAAGCTTGTATTCCAGTGTCTTCCGATAAACTTCAAATGCCAAAAACACCCTGGTTTAATTCAGACTGCCAACAAATTTCCAAAGTTAGAAAACGGGCTCAGCGTCAGGTGTACCAACGACCTTCGGGTCCCAACGCTCGAGCCCATCGAAACTCCGTGCTAAATCGAGATACACTTTTAAAATCAGTAAACGTCGGTCCTGGAGAAGCTCTGCTCCAGGCTGACATCGAAAACTTCTAAGAAAAAAGTTTGGAACGTCATTAGAAAAATCAAAGGGAAGAACACCAACCCCTCCATTCATCACTTGAAACTTGCCGATGCTCTGATCACTGACAAACAAGCTGTTGCCAATGTGTTTGGGCCCCCACCATCCAACAGAACTCCTCATCTTCAAATAAATCTGCAGTCTTTTTAAGAAACAAAGAGATTAGAGAGAAATCTTCATACAATTTCACATCAGACAACTCTGAAACCTATAATCTTCCCTTTTCAATCGTTGAACTCAAATTAGCTTTACAAACCTGCACTGATTCTGCCCCTGGTCTGGATGACATTCATTATCAGGTTGTGAAACATTTTCCAGAAAGCTGTCTCCAGACTCTTCTCCAAGTCTATAACCATATCTGGACTACAGGGTCCTTTCCGCCCTCCTGGCGGAAAGCCCTGATCATTCCGATTCCAAAGCCTGGAAAAGACCTTACCAACCCTTCCAACTATCGCCCAATCGCTCTGACCAGCTGCCTCTGTAAGCTGATGGAAAAGATGGTCAACTCCCGTCTGATGTGGAAGCTGGAAACCGATGGTCTTTTGGCCAGTGAACAGTGCGGTTTCCGGAAGTACCACTCGACGGTTGACCATCAATCCGTCTGGAAACCACCATCCGCAACGCCTTTGTGAACAAGCAGCATGTGGTTGCTATCTTTTTCGACCTCGAAAAGGCGTACGACACCACGTGGAAAGCAGGAATCCTCATGGATCTGCACAGACTTGGTTTTCGGGGTCACCTGCCTCTGTTCATTCAGAATTTTTAGCCGATCGACAGTTCCAGGTGCGTGTTGGCACCACACTCTCTGACATCCATGGGCAGGAGTTGGGTGTTCCTCAGGGAGCATCCTTTCTCCAGCCCTTTTCAGCATTAAAATCAATGACATTGTCCAATCGGTAAGCCAGGGCACCGAGTCCTCTCTGTTTGTTGACGACTTCGCGCTGTATGCAGTTGGAGCTTCTTACGCCAGCGTACAGCGTCGACTCCAACTTTGTGTCAACAGAATCCAACAGTGGGCTGAGGAAAGTGGGTTTACCTTCTCCCGTACCAAAACTCAGTCAATTCATTTCCACAATTTTCGTCAATTCTTTGCTGATCCTGAAATTCGTCTGGACAAGTCCACCATTCCAGTTGTAAAAGAAGCCAAATTCCTGGGAGTTATTTTGACCAAAAACTCAACTTTCTCAGCCACATCAAAAACCTCAAAACTTCTTGCCAGAAAGCTCTGAATATTCTGCGGGTCGTAGCGCACACAGACTGGGGCGCTGATAAGAAAACTTTGCTGCACCTCTACAGAGCCTTGGTCCGTTCCAAATTGGACTATGGTTGTGCTGTCTACGGCTCCGCAAGACCCTCTTACCTCAAACTCTTGGACCCTATCCACCATCAAGGGCTTCGTCTCTGTCTTGGAGCGTTCCGCACCACCCCTGTGTACAGCCTGTACGCAGAGGCGGGTGAACCTTCACTATCCAACCGCAGGCTGAAACTGTCTTTGAATTATTATATCCGACTGCTCTCAGAACCGCAAAATCCTGCCTATGACTGTGTTTTTGACCCTCCGTTCCAAAGTAAGTTTGAAAACAACCCGAAATGTATTCCGCCGTTTGGTCTTCGTATGCGGCCTCACGTGCGGAATGCAGGTCTAGACCTAGGAGTTGTGTCCGATTTTTCCAAGTTTCCAGATCAACCTCCGTGGACCTTTTTCACACCAGAGATTCGTTTCGATCTTGCAGCTTTTCGCAAAGAGTCTACCAGCTCTCTGACGTACAAGGCATTGTATGCTGACCTCTGTTCGAAATTTCCATCCTGTCAAAAAGTTTTCACTGACGGTTCCAAGTCTGAAGATGGAGTGGCCTGTGCAGCCTATTGCCCTGGGGCTCCTTCTCAGATACTGTTGGAACATATCCACTCCGATGCTTCTGTCTATTCTGCTGAACTTACTGCTCTGGTACTGGCTTTGAAGATAATCTCACATTCTTCAAAGAGGGACTTTCTGGTTCTGTCGGATTCGCTGTCAGCTTTGGAGGCCATAGCTGGCCGCAACCTTCAGCATCCAGAACTTTAGTTTTTTTTTAACTTTTTAGCAAGTTGAAGGCGGACGGTTACAACATTACTCTTGCTTGGGTTCCTGGTCATGTTGGCATCGGCGGGAACGAAATGGTTGATCGTTTAGCCAAGAACGCCACAAGAGAGAAAACGTCCAACACATTATATCCCCTGCTCAGATGTGAAACCCAAAATTAACGATTATGTGAGAGACCTCTGCAGGAGGATTGGAACACACAGACGAATAACAAACTCTTTCAGATCCGTCCAAACCTTAAAGACTTCCTCCCATCCACGTCGGGAGGTCGTAAAGAGGAAACGGTGTTGTGCCGGCTGCACACCGGCCATTCGTATTTACCCATGCTTACCTTTTAAAGAGTGAAGAAGCTCCGTGGTGCATTCCATGTCATGCGCCACTCACAATAAAACATGTTCTTTAGAGTGTTGGGACTTGCACGATGTGAGACACAAACATTTTACAGCGGAGTCCATGAAGATCCTGTTCAGGGATGTCCCGCCTGATGTGATCCTTGAGTTTTTGAGAGAGATTAACATTTTTCATCTGATTTAAGATTTTAACGAAGAAAGATTTTTAACAAAGTTTCTGGTGCGTTTGTAGACGATGTCATTTAACGAGATGTATGAAAGTTTTTTTTTGTTTTTTGTTGTTGTTTTTTTGACTGGTGAGTTGATTTTAACGTGGTGACAGCCCCGATATGGCCCTTTGCGGTCGGCTGGGCTATAAGCAACATTATCTCTCTCTCTCTCTTATCCTCACAAAGAGAAGCCATTTCTGTGCATGATGGCACCAGTCATTGACATTGATTTTAAAAGGGGGTTGTCTGAAACTTGGAGTTTGTTGTTACTAACACCTGCTTTGCCACCTCCAACTTCTTTCCTACCCCCCCCACAAGATTTTCTGTCAGTCTTCCCCCCCACCCATTACATTTTCCCCACCCAGCCACCCAACACACACCTCATACTATTTATACATGTATCCAAGTTGGAGACCTTGAGAAACATGCCAACAGTGTAAAACGTTTCCAACCCAGACACCCATCCAAGTCATTCGGCATAAAATTGCTTCAAGGTCAGTGATTAGATTTAGAGCAAAAATCAGTATTTTCAACATGACATGACCATTAGCAAGACCCCCTTCAGATTCTTCAAGAAAAAGTACTCTCTGAAGAATTGGTCTGCCTTCTGCAAAATTCGAAAGCTAAAGTGAAATATTACAAATAAGAGTGCAAAATCTGCCTCTAAACTATTTTAAATGCTTGTGAAAAAAAGTGCTCGCTTTTGGGGGCGTGTTGCCCCTAACTCCCGATAGGGAACTGTCCCTTTTCCCATTGGGGCCTGAGTCCCTCCTCATTTCAATTTTTTGTGTGTTAAATTTCCCCTGTTTCAGCTTTGCATCTACTTTCTGATACAAATTCGCTTGTGAGCATGCCTTTTTCCACCAAACTTCCCATCCTTAAGTCTGTGTGTGTGTGTGTGTGTCTCCCTCTCTTTTTTCTCTCTCTCTTCCCCTCTCTCCCCCCTTTACACCATTTCCCCCTTCACACACACCCCACACACACACACCACACACACACTGTGTAAATTTGCCAGCCAGTGCGCATGCTTCCATTTACCCCCCCTTTTATCCCATGTGTACATAGGGACTTTCCCCTTCCTCATGCACTCGCGTGGGGATGCAAGAGCATTTCAGAGAGAAGGAAACACACAAAAAAAGCTTGGAATGGTAGCATTAATGAAATGCTGCATCAAAAGATAATGTAAGATTTGTGTATGTGGTATGAAAGTTGGGGGGGTTTTCCTTTGTGAAGCCCTGTCATGATCGCTTACAAAGATGGTTTTACGGAACGTACAGTTCTGTGCACTTGGATGGGGCTGTGATTCCCATACTGCTCAGTTACAGTCTTGCTTTGAATTCTTGATAGAACTAAACTAGAAAACTGGACGGTTGTAAAGTCGGGGCAACAGGGATTTCCATTTTAATGTTCTAAATACCTTGCAGGCTGGACAACAGGCATTGGGCTGCTGGACTGAAACTGCGTGGCTGGAGGAGGGAGATGGGGGGGAGGGGAGAGCAAAAGGGTTTCTTTTCTTTACTACTGCTCGTTACGTAAAAACCTCATCGGTAATTCAGAAGCAATCAAACTTGCTGTGCTTTGCGTCAGCAATGTTTTTCACACCTATTGCAGGACGTTATGATGCGCAAGAAGACAGCACTGAGCTTGGACTCCAATACAGACCATGATAGAGAATGCCTACTTCTACAGTAACCCTCCAACCCAACTCAGTCCACCCGAGTGGAGCGCCCACCCTGCACAACTAATCGTCGCCTGCTGTACAAGACTTGTCCAAATTACTACAGAGAAGGTGAGAGCATAGGTTTGGTGCTCACAGTATGCTGGGGAAAACTTGTCCAAGATTACTACGGAGAAGTTGAAGCATAGGTTGGGTGTTCCGCGTGCTGGAAGACTTGTCAAGATACTGCGGAGAATTTAGAGCATAGGTTGTGTTTCACAGCATGCTGGAAGACTTGCCAAGATTACTACGGAGAAGTTGAGAGCATAGGTTTGGTGTTCACAGCAGGCTGGAAGACTTGTCCAAGATTTCTGCGAGAAGTTGAGCATAGGTTATGGTGTTCACAGCAGCTGGAAGACTTGTCCCAAAATTACTGCGGAGAAGTTGAGAGCATGGTTATGGTGTTCACAGCATGCTGGAAGACTTGTCCAAGATACTGCGGGGGAGTTGAGAGCATAGGTTATGGTGTTCCCAGCATGCTGGAAGACTTTTCCAAGAAAACTGCGGAGAAGTTGAGAGCAAAGGTTATGGTTTCACAGCATGCTGGAAGAGTATGGGGCATGGGGACAGTATAGTTGTGGTTTATGGGGTGTGGTAGTATTCTAGAGGGTTTGCTGATCGATGTTTGGAATGGTAAGAGGTGTGTGGTGGTGGTGGGGAAAAGAGTGTGTTGTGTGTGATGATAGTGTGTAAAGGGGTAGTGGGGGGCATATGGAGTATGGTAATGGTTTAAGGAGGTGTTTTGGCTTGGTGGTAGTGTATTGAACATAAAAGAGGTGTGTGAAACATGGGAAAGGGGCTGGAGCCGATGGTGGTGTGTGGAACATAAGTTGATAGTGTATGATCAGGATGGTTGTATAGAGTATGCTGATGGTGTATTTAGTGTTTACTGGTGTATGGAGTGTGCTGCTAATTTGAGTACTCGTTGTATGGAGTGTGCTGCTGGTGCAAATATGCGATGGTGTATGGAGTGTTTGTTCTGGTTGAGTATGCTGAGATGTATGGAGGCTGTGCGTGATATTGAGGTGTGGGGTTTGTCGGTTGAGATGCTGATGAGTATGGAGTGCTGTGCTGTGGGATGCTGAGGGGATGGGTGTTGTTCTGGTGTGAGTATGCTGATGATGTATGGAGTGTGCTGCTGGTGTGAGTATGCTGATGGTGTGTGGAGTGTTGTTCTGGTGTGAGTATGCTGATGATGTATGGAGTGTGCTGCTGGTGTGAGAATGCTGATGATGTATGGAGTGTGCTGCTGGTGTGAGAATGCTGATGATGTATAGAGTGTGCTGCTGGTGTGGAATGCTGATGGTGTATGGAGTGTGCTGCTGGTGTGAGAATGCTGATGGTGTATGGAGTGTTGTTCTGGTGTGAGAATGCTGATGGTGTATGGAGTGTTGTTCTGCTGTAAATGCTGATGTTGTAGGGAGTGTGCTGCTGGTGTGAGAATGCTGATGGTGTATGGAGTGTTGTTCTGGTGTGAGAATGCTGATGATGTATGGAGTGTTGTGCGGGCTGTGAGATGCTGATGGTGTATGGAGTGTGCTGCTGCTGTGAGAATGCTGATGATGTATAGAGTGTGCTGCTGCTGTGAGAATGCTGATGATGTATGGAGTGTGCTGCTGCTGTGAGAATGCTGATGATGTATGGAGTGTGCTGCTGCTGTGAGAATGCTGATGATGTATAGAGTGTGCTGCTGCTGTGAGAATGTGATGATGTATGGAGTGTGCTGCTGCTGTGAGAATGCTGATGATGTATGGAGTGTGCTGCTGCTGTGAGTAATGCTGTTGATGTATGGAGTGTGCTGCTGCTGTGAGAATGCTGATGATGTTATAGAGGTGTGCTGCGGGTGTGAGAATGCTGATGGTGTATGGAGTGTTCTAGTGTTGAGTATGCTGATGGTGTATGGGAGTGTTTTTTCTGGTGTGAGTAGGGCTGATGATGTATGGAGTGTGCTGCTGGTGTGAGAATGCTGATGGTGTATGGAGTGTGCTGCTGGTGTGAGAATGCTGATGATGTATGGAGTGTTGTTCTGTTATGAGTATGCTGAGGGTTTGTATGAGTGTGATGCTGGTGTGAGTTTGATTAATGGTGTTTGGAGTGTGCATCTGATGTGAATTATGTGGATGGTGTATGGAGTTGCGCTGGTGTGAGAATGCATATGGTACTGTATGATATGGAATATGCCAGAAAAAGCTTTGAATATAGAAAATAATTCAAACGGTAAATTTAAGACTATTTTTATAAAATTTACTTGTCTGTTTTGTGCATAAAGATCTGTGTTACTGTACACATTGTTTGTGTTTATTTGTATTTTGGACTGTTGCAGTAAAGCGCAGTCTGTATCATTTTTTTAAAGACATAATTAGAAAATGGGCTGAATTCCAAAGGTTGCCAATGATGGCAGTCAGTATTTTACCTTTAAAACCGCCATGTAGTCATGGCCCATTGCACTCAACATGGAAAGAGGTCATGGGCCTGGTGAAAAGTGAAGAGTTTCAGCTGTCCACAAAGAGCGTACTGAGACTTGTGTAATTCCTAAAGTCTTTAGGTAAGGGCATGGTTGGTATTAAGATACTCTGTTGATGTCAGCAGTTCTTATGTGTTTAGTTTTAGGACATGTAACAATTCATATCTGTTGGGTTTAGGATGTTCTGCTTATTGAGATCTCCCTTTGACAGTTTTTGCATACCAGAGTTAATCGAGAGAATGTCATGAGGAAGAGTTTTAAGTATTTTGTTGCACAAAACTGGAACTCACTGTCACCATCTGCCAGAATCTTACACACTTGTCCTTCAAACTTATCTGAAAACATTTCTTTTAAGCAGTCTTTCCAGATGCCCTCCTCGTTTATGCGTCTTCTGATAGTCATGCTGGGGGGGGGGGGGGGGGGGGGGGGGGGTTTATAATTTTGTGTGTGGTTTGGTGTGGGCTTGATTATGGGTGTGAGTGTGCCTAGGTAGGGAGGATATGTGATTTGTGTGTTTGAAAAGAGTGGGGTGTATACATTTGTGCTGCTTGTTATTGTAAACTGCTTTGAGTTTTTTTTAAGCATGAAGATTGTGTACTATTATTGTAAGTACTAGTAGTAGTAGTAGGATGTTTAATTTGTTGTTTCCCATTTGTTGATTCAGGTCCTTCGTCAAATGAGAGGAAACTGAACTGGGATGATTCAGAGGTGTGTACCGTTGTTAAATGAACTTGAAAGTTTATCATTTTATGAACAAGTATGTTGTATGCCTAGGGGTATGTGTGTGTGAAGACTATATGTGGCTAGACTAAGAATTCCTTCCCTCTCCCACTCCTTACTTCTTTTCATTGTTCTTTTGACCAAGGCTCGCAAAAAGACTGCATCATGAAGCACTCGACCATTACGTGCTTTAACATAGGATCTCCCTTTTGCTCGAGTCCACAGAGTAAGATCACCCACTCTACACTGGGATATTAGCTGGTTTAAGGACAAATTCATATGTGGCCACCTGAAACACAGACAAAAAAAGGTGGCAAGGGGGACTTTTTTTTTATCTATTATTTTAAATTTATTATTTTTCTTTTGTTTTCTTTTTCCTAATACCTAAGGGCCAAAAATGACATAAAAGACAATCACTCTGCTTAGGTAGGTTTGCAAGCTACCACTACACCCCCCAGGCACCCCAGAGTGTCCATATCCTCCGCAATATCCTTTAAGTAGGATCGGCTAAAAGGAGCCTTAGATCTCCAGCCTGCTGCCTGACAAGTGCCAAGGACCATGATGCATTGCTAGAGGGTGGGAAAGCCTGAATTTTATGTGCCCTGATATCCTCTCTCAGAGGCAAAGGTTTCTGGCTAGAGACGTAAGCCTGACGAATAACCTACCAAAGGCAGTAGCTTATCGTCTGGGATCTAACAGCAGCATCATGTCTGTCATGCCAAAACTGCTTGAAGCAAGACTGACTTGGTCCTCTGAGGATAAACCCTAAGTGCTTTGACAGGACAGATAACCTGCTCCACCTTTGAATGCTGGCATCTGGGACAGGTGTTGAAGGAGCCAGTGGAAGCAAGGATATGGTGAGTGGCCGGTCTTTAGGGTTTGCAGTCTTGGCTAGGAAAACAGGGCGAGTTTGGAAAGAGGACGAAGCCAACATTATGCCACTTCAGGAGGACTTCACAACTGATATCAGTCATGGCCCTTTTTTAACTGAGCTATTTAGTCATTGCCTCCTAAGTTCTTCTACGCGAGTAGTGCCCTAAATGGAGTTTGCCGCTATTTCTAGAATAACTAGCCTCCAGTGACTTTGAGCCACTCACCAAATGCTGTGTCTGGAACCTCACATTGAAGACATTCTTTTTGGTCACCCTGGCTTTGGCTTCTAGGGTCATGCTTTCTCCTGGGACCCATGGTCCTTGAAGTGGCACGATGATGGCTCGCTCTGTCTTTGTGCCCTTCATTCCCAGCGTAGACCGGTAAACCCGTAGCATGGCCCCTGATAGTAACCTTGCCTCCACTGGCCTGTTCATTGTCAAGTCCGAGCCCCAGGCGATTGAAAAGTGGAGCAGGTTAACTGTCCTGTCAGAGCGCTGAAGATGTACCATCAGAGGTTAACTGTCCTGTCAGAGTGCTGAAGATGTGCCGTCAGAGGACAGAGTCAGGCTCTGTGACCCCTTCTATGGTTGTGGCCGAGAGAGTATCGTTCTACGTTCCCAGACGATAAGCTCCTGGCTTAAGCAGGTCATTCACCAGGCTAATGTCTATGGCCGAAACTGTTTCACCCTAGAGTGGACATGGGGGCACATGAAGTCTGGGTTCTTTCCGTCGGTCGCGCCCTCGAAGTGTTGCAGTCTTTGACATCTGTTAGGCAGCAAGCTGGAAGTCATTTGACCACTCTTGGCAGGTTCTATTTACTTGATATGTTTGAAGACATGGAAGTGTTTGACTGTCTGGGAGGGGGCGGGGGGCTGTGGTTGCCCGATGGCAACACATCCAGAATGATTTTGACCATTTGGGGGATCATTTTACCACACCTGCTAATTTAGTACCATCCTTCCTTATTGCACTGGTGGTCTGAGTATTTTTTTTGTCTTGCCTGTTTGTCCATAATGCCCTCGCCATTTGATATATGTGATTTTGTCTGACTCATGGTTTGCCTGTAATGACTTTTCAGATCCTGGCCCCTGGCTCTTTAGTCACATGTTGCGACTGTCTTCCCATTCGATCTCTTTGTTTGGGAGTATAGCTCCCTGGTATTTGCAACCTTTGATATGCCCTTTTATTATGATGCATTGTAACCTTGCCTTTTTAGTCTAATTACTTGGGCAGGCCTACTGTGATTTAGTACTTTACTCTGGAAACTGGTGTAAGTTACCATTTATGAAAAAAATGAGAACGATATGTTTCAGCCTGGCTCCTTAGTTCGCCATTAGCATGTCCTATTGACTTTGTTTTTACTTGCACATTATGAGTTTGTATTTTCTCCTTATGCCTAGGGGAAGCTTCCATTCTTATAAGTTTTAATCATATTTGTTTTAAGATGGCTTTGTATTGAACAATATAGACATTACCTATGGCAGCGTGTTTTTTTTTTGTCTTGTCTTTGGTTTAGACTTAGATTGGCATTTTTATTTCACTTGGAAGCCTTTAGTATTCTCCTTTGGTCTTCTCCTTTTCCTGATCCTACCAATATTTTGTTTTGATTGTGCCTTGGGGAGAATGGGGACTGTATATTGTGCCTCCAAATTGATGAGAGAGGCTATTTAGATGGCCCTTTTGCCTTCAAACGAGAATTGGGGCTAGAGAACTGTGTAGAGACTTTCTTATGTGATGTGTAACTGCCTTTCTGGTCTCAGGTGAGAATTGTCCACCATCCTCTTAGATATTCAGGCATTTGTTTGGATTGGTAAGTATGAGGAAAAGGAATTTTAGTACTGAAAGTGGTTGTTACGATATACTTTAACTTACCAGTCCAAACACTAAGATGCCCTCCCAGCTTCCTGCTGAGTCAGAAAAGATGTGAAAACTAATCTAGTTACGAATGTGAACTCACAAGGGGGGTATAACTCTGGTGTATATGCATAATTGAGGTGAGGTCACCTCCCATCTTTTTTATTTTATTTTATTTTTTTTTTCTTTTAATCCTGGTGTGAAGTGTGTTCCACGCAGAGTGGGGATAAGGCATTTGTTTGGACAGGTTTAAAAATATTGTAAAACTACTTGGTAGTAAAAAAAAATTTTAAGCATGACAAATAGTATAGAAGTGGGCTGGACATGGGATGGGGAAGAGAGTAGGAGAGAGGGTGGGGGTGGGTGGGAGCAACAAAGGAAAATGCTCATCCTTGAAGGATTTTGAGCTTGTTCTAGGGACTTTAGCATGCATAATATCACAGGATAAGCAAAGCTGCCTGAGTGGTTTGCAAAGAGTAATGCAGTGGGCAAGATAGTTGGGACTGTTTATGGTTTTGAAAACAGTTGACACTGATGTTGTTCTGAATGCTGTTGGAAAGGGCAACCAGTGAAGAGACTGAAGGAATGGGCTGTTGTCTCGGTCATATGTAATGTTGCAGCAGAGTTCTGGACCTTGGGGTAAGCTGTCATAGGGATTCTGAGGACATTCAGTGTAAAGACTGCTACTGTCGTTTAACCCCTTCACTGCCACAGTATAACAGCACATTTGAAAATCTGTATGCCGTGGTAAAATTGAGCTTTTTTGGGAAGGTTCAATGAAATGGTTACTGCTCACTTATTTCTTGACAGAAACCCTTTTTTTATTTTTTGCATGTTTTGTTGTTATGCATTTGTCTACAATGTTCTATCAAATGGCTTGATTATGTTGATATTTAGTATAGCAGAAATTGACATTTAAATTTTAAAAATTTTACCAAAAATAAGTTTTCGAGTGTACACAAACACATTGCGCCAAACAGATGAGTCAAAACACTGAAAAAGTGGTCTTACTACTTATTGAATATCAGCACTAACACATGACAGTCATATAAATCCCAAGGAATGTTGTTCTGTGATAATCTGCTCTATTGGGGGATTTTTAAA
>JAFLJL010000700.1:12500-15000 GCA_018398815.1 Conus ventricosus | reverse complement strand
TCTATCATCACTAGAACATTTTAGCGACTCGTCTTGACTCTGTCTCCCAGTCGAAAGGAGGTTCATTTCCTGCTGAGCATGGGGCCAATAACTTCAGGCTGATTGCGTACTTTGCTCGTTCAATGAGGTCATTACAGGCTCTGCCAGCCTTTCAGGTGTTGGCCGCAAGTGGTAGGTGGCGGCTTCGGCGCAATTCTGGGAAAGACACATTGGAGGTTTAAGTCAGCTTTCAGTTAGTCAGTCAGTCAGTCAGTTAGTTAGTTAATTAGTTAGTTAGTTTGTTTGTTTGTTCGCTTTGTTTGTGCGTTTGTTGATTTGTTCATTGATTAGTTAGCTAATTGGTTACTTACTAAATTGGTAAGTTAGCTAGCTATCAGTCAGTTAAGTAGTTAGTTAGTTAGTTAGGTGATTAGATAATCCATTCGTTTGTCCGTTAGTTCGTCAGTTCATTAGTTCCTTACTCAGTTGATAAGTTAGTTCGTTAGCTGAGTGGTGTGTTGGTTCGATAGTTAATTTTGTTTGGTGCTTGAGATGAGTGGGAAAGGGAAGATGGAAATACCATTGGAGGGGTGTGGGTGAGATGAGTGGGAAAGGGAAGATGGAAATACCATTGGAGGGGTGTGGGTGAGATGGTGGGAAAGGGAAGATGGAAATACATTGGAGGGGTGTGGGTGAGATGAGTGGGAAAGGGAAGAGGGAAAATACCATTGGAGGGGTGTGGGTGAGATGGTGGGAAAGGAAGATGGAAATACCATTGGAGGGGTGTGGGTGGATGGTGGGAAAGGGAAGATGGAAATACCATTGGAGGGGTGTGGGTGAGTTGGTGGGAAAGGGAAGATGGAAATACCTTTGGAGGGGTGGGGGTGAGATGGGGGGAAAGGGAAGATGGAATTACCATTGGAGGGGTTGGGTGAGATGGGGGGAAAAGGGAAGATGGAAATACCATTGGAGGGGTGTGGGTGAAAATGGAGTGGGAAAGGGAAGATGGAAAACCATTGGAGGGGTGGGGGGGTTGAGATGGTGGGAAAGGGAAATTGGAAATACCATTGGAGGGGTGTGTGGGGTGAGTTTGAGTGGGAAAGGGAAGGAGGGAAAATACCATTGGGGGGGTGTGGGTGAGATGGTGGGAAAGGGAAGATGGAAATACCATTGGAGGGGTGTGTGGGTGAGATGGGTGGAAAGGGAAGATGGAAATACCTTTGGAGGGGTGTGGGTGAGATGGGGGGAAAGGAATTGAAATACCTTTGGGAGGGGTGTGGGTTTGAGTGGGGGGGAAAGGGAAGATGGAAATACCATTGGAGGGGTGTGGGTGAGAGGGAGTGGGAAAGGGAAGAGGGAAAAATACCTTGGAGGGTGGGGGTGAGATGAGGGGGAAAGGGAAGATGGAAATACCATTGGAGGGGTGTGGGTGAGATGGGGGGGAAAGGGAAGATGGAAAATACCATTGGAGGGGTGTGGGTGAGATGGGTGGGGAAAGGGAAGATGGAAATCCCCATTGGGGGTGTGGGTGAGATGGGTGGGAAGGGAAGATGGAAATACCATTGGAGGGGTGTGGGTGAGATGGGTGGGAAAGGGAAGATGGAAAATACATTGGGAGGGGTGTGGGTGAGAGGGAGTGGAAAGGGAAGATGGAATCCCATTGGAGGGGTGGTGGGGAGTGAGTGGGAAAGGGAAGATGGAAATACCATTGGAGGGGGTGGGTGAGATGAGGGGGAAAGGGAAGATGGAAATATTTTTGGGAAAGGGGTGTGGGGGGAGATGAGGGGGAAAAGGGGGAAGATGGAAATTACCATTGGAGGGGTGTGGGTGAGATGAGTGGGAAAGGGAAGATGGAAATACCATTGGAGGGGTGTGGGTGAATGAGTGGGAAAGGGAAGATGGAAATACATTGGAGGGTGTGGGTGAGATGAGTGGGAAAGGGAAGATGGAAATACCATTGGAGGGGTGTGGGTGAGATGAGGGGGAAAGGGAAGATGGAAATACCATTGGGGGTTGTGGTGAGATGAGGGGAAAGGGAAGATGGAAATACCATTGGAGGGGTGGGGGTGGGTGAGATGAGGGGGAAAGGGGAAAGATGGAAATACCATTGGAGGGGTGTGGGTGAGAGAGTGGGAAAGGAAGATGGAAATACCATTGGAGGGGTTGTGGTGTGAGATGAGTGGGAAAGGGAAGATGGAAATACCATTGGAGGGGTGGGGGGTGGGTGAGTGGGGAAAAGGGAAGATGGAAATACCATGGGGGGTGGGTGAGATGAGTGGGAAAGGGAAGAGGGAAATACCATTGGAGGGGTGTGGGTGAGATGAGTGGGAAAGGGAAGATGGAATACCTTTGGGGGGGTTTGGGGTGAGATGAGTGGGGGAAGGAAGAGGGAAAAAATACCATTGGGGGGTGTGGGTGAGATGAGTGGGAAAGGGAAGATGGAAATACCATTGGAGGGTGTGGGTGAGATGAGTGGGAAAGGGAGATGGAAATACCATTGGGAGGGGTTGTGGGGGAGATA
>JAFLJL010000699.1:2500-15192 GCA_018398815.1 Conus ventricosus | reverse complement strand
ATTTCCTACAATCCTCATGCTGCGCTCAGGGTCTTTAAGGAGTGAAACTAAATCGCATAGTTACTTTTTTTTTTTTTTTTGGTCTCTGTTTTCAAATTTGCAGAAAGCGGCACAGACAGTGACAGAGCACGCGCAGCAAACGTGCACGTTAATTCTCTCCTCTCTCTCTCTCTCTCTCTCTCTCTCTCTCTCTCTCTCTCTCTCCTCTCTCTCTCTCTCTCTCTCTCTCTCTCTCTCTCTCTCTCTCTCTCTCTCTCTTTAAACACACACGCACACACGCATGCACACATACGCACGCACGCTCGCATTCACGCACGCGCGCGCGCGCGCGCGCACACACACACACACACACACACACACACACACACACACACACACAACAACACACACACACACACACACACACACACACACACACACACACAATGTGGTCGGCGCGTGCGCGCGACGCATATACACACGCCACCCCCACCCACCCACACACACACACACACGCGCGCGCACTCGCACGCACACACGCTTTCGTTCAACAGCCATGTACGCAAGCATGCACGCACACAAGCATATATACATGCAGAGAGAGAGAGAGAAGAGAGAGAGAGAGAGAGAGAGAGAGAGAGAGAGAGAGAGAGAGAGAGAGAGAGAGAGAGATAAAGAGACAATGACAATGACAATGACAAATGACATCTTTAATGACAATAGCCTGATTGGCTCTAATGTCATGGAGGTGCAAAAATACAGAAAATATGGCAAATGCGGCATATAATGCATCAAACCAAATAAATCAACTATATCACAACTACTATGTGTCCGAAATTGGTCAACGTCAAATAATGAAACAAAAACGACAAACATAATGAATCATATATCTAAGGACAGTACACATTTTAAGAGGAAAGCCTAATTCCACACAGGGCTAGTATTTTCCCACCCTATGTGTTCGATCAACCGACAAAAATACAAATACATAAATGATGACAACATGAATATCGCTTATATCTTGAATGACTCGTAACACCTAATAACGTAAAATTTTCTTAGATTAGGCCTAATTCAAAATAGAAAGTCTTTTCTGCCTTAGGTTATATGCGTCGTTAATGAACTTAGCAAGCAATTTAATAGTATCCTAATTTTTCCGTTGAAAGAATACCAACAAGATCATGTCTCATCACATCACGATTACCAAATAAATCACATGTCGTACGTAAACCATCATATTCCTTGCATACGAACAAAAAATGTGCTTCGTCCTCTAGTCCGTCTGAACACAATGGACATACAGCATTTTCAGGAACTTCTTTTAAATACCAGCTTCTATTTATAAACAGTCCTAACGTTCTCATTCTAAATCTTGCTAAGTATCCCCTGTGCCATTTATTTGTTATAATGTTTAGGTATTTTTCAGGCTGAAAGTAATCTTTAAAATGAATTATACCAGGCATATTTACTATTTTCTGTTATATGTGAGTGCCAGTTTTGTTGATAACAATCAATAAGCCGCTGTTTAAATTCATAACAAAAAACAGTTTTTTTCATTATCCACCCCTTGCATCAACCAAATTATGCCAAATCCATTTTCGGTTTAAAGCTCTTTTGATATCTGATGCCCAATTATGATGTCCTGTTTCATGTTGTCTAAGGAGCATTTCATACGCCTGTTTACATATACGAGTTGCTGGTAACCGGGTTAGTTTTAGCCAGTATCTCAGACATTTAACATAGGTTCTTATAAGTAACGGGTATCTACCTGATTCACCGTACGACATTTTATTTGAAGAATGTAAAGGTATATTTAAACATCTCTTAATGGCATAAGTGTGAACATTTTCCATATGTTTGTTTTCCTTTAATCCCCAAATTTCAGCGCCATACGTCAGCATCGGTTCAATCTGAGAATCAAATAATTTCCAAAACAAAATAATATCAGTGGATCCAAGTCTTCTCAAAGCACGAAGAATTTCAATTACCCCTTTTTCCCTTTCCGGGCTGTTTCTCTGACCGTCCTGGTGTCAAACTTAATTTTGTGGTGAAAATCATGCCCAAGTATTTATATTGGTTTGTAACTCTGACCTCATCTTTACCGTACCACCATGCTTTCGCTTGCAGATTATGTTGGTTTTGTCTAAATTTACTGTTAACTGCAATCGATCTGCTTCAGATTTGAGCACATTAAGTTGGTTTTTGGAGTCCTATTGGAGTATCTGAAAACAAAATAACATCGTCGGCGAATAGTAATAAGAATATTTCAACTGCTCTCGAAGTAACTGTATGCCATGTCTTCCATGTTTAGATAACTCTATAGCAAGTTCATTGATAAAAAGAGAATAATTGTGGACTTAATATGCAGCCTTGTTTTACACCTCTTAGACAAGAGAAATATTTAGAATACAAACATTTGTCGCGAACACAAGCCAAAACTGTATCAATATATTCCTCTTAAAGCCTTGTACAATTTACCGTCAACGCCAGATTTTCTTAATATATCCCATAATATATTTCTATTGACGGAATCAAACGCCTTACGAAAATCAACAAATGCTATATACAGTTTTGAATTTCTTAAAAGATAACGCTGGACTACTGAATGCAATGTGAAAATATGATCGGTTGTACTATAATCCCTTCTGAAACCTGCTTGTTGCTCAATATTTTTTTCCTCCCTCTCTGCCCATTGTGTTAATCTTTTATTCAAGATGTTAGTATAAATTTTAACCCAGTACACTTGATAACGATACCCCTCTATAATTATCTGGAATATTTATGTTTCCCTTTTTGAACAAAGGTACAATTATTGATTTTGACCACTCAGTTGGGAAAATTCCACCATGGAAGAGTCTGTTAAACAAACTGACAAGAAATTCTGTTATCAGATTATTAGAATTTTTCAACATCTCATTGATTATACGATCTGGGCCTGCGCTTTTACCATCGTTTTAAACTTTTAATACTGTCGTTTACCTCTCTTGTAGTTATTGTATCATTAAATAAAGGTTCTTGAGAATATTCGTCCTCTACATCAAATATGTCCTCCTGAGGATCAGAATTATCAAATGAGTTAAAAACACTCTGAAAATGATCGTGCCACTGTTCAAACCGATATTTGATTATAGATAAAAGTTTTTTTTGCTTATTGATCTTATTGTTGACCAAAACAATTTTGGGTCGTTAACAGATGCTTTCAGTTTTACTAATCTGTCAAAATCAAATTTCTTCTTTTTATCTTTTTTTAATTTATTATAATCTGTTCTAGCCTTTACGTAACTTTGTCTTCGTTCAATAAGGTTTGTTTTAGAACGTCTATAACTTCTGAGGAGGCCCGTGACTTGTTTTTTCATTCTTTCACAATTCCAATCAAACCAATCGTTAACTTTTTTTTGTATACCTCCCAACCACACGAACCATACACGCAGCAGCTCCATATAACGCATTCGAAAAAAGATTAACACATTCATTTACATCAAAATCCAAAAAATTGTTTGCTCGTTCCATGCTCTCTTTAAACGTATTAGATTCCAGTTCCTCTCTATATATCTGCGCATTTTCCTCACACCACACAACTTTTTCCTCGCACGCACTGTTGTCAAGAGAGAGAGAGAGAGAGAGAGAGAGAGAGAGAGAGAGAGGAGAGAGAGGAGAGAGAGAGAGAGAGAGAGAGAGAAGACAAGACAAGACAAGACAAATGTTTTAATTGAACTGGGCCACATGCCCGTGTCAATGGGAAACAGAGGGAGGGGGTAGAAACAAAATCAAACTGATCGCAAATGAAATAAGTAAGGAAAGAAATCAATACATCGTCAAATACAGTATATGCATAAGCACACAAACTACACAATAAATCTCGCGAACATAATCAACGATCGTTGACCATGTTCTCTCTCTCTCAGAGAGAGAGAGAGAGAGAGAGAGAGAGAGAGAGAAGAGAGAGAGAGAGAGAGAGAGAGAGAGAGAGAGGAGAGAGAGAGAGAAGAGAGAGAGAGAGAGAAGAGAGAGAGAGAGAAAGAGAGAGAGAGAGAAATCAGAGTGAATTTCAAACACCAGATGAAGAATTTCCCACAAATTCATGTCACATGTCACAAAGTCACTTCGGTTAAAAAAGAAAAAAAAAAAAAACTTCCTTTAAAAAAAAGTATCATCAAAGGGAAATAACTCAGATAAACGTCTTTATGGAGTCTGGGATACAAAGTTTTATGTGATAGGGAAGTAAAGATATCACTCAAAAGAAAGGCGATTTATACCAGTACCAGGTATTTAGCCTGCATATCACTGCGTTCCCTTTTGTCGGTTTCTCAGACACACAGTGAATGGTAGTGTGTTCCTTTCGTTTTATTCAAAAAGCCTTTGAAACATCGTTAAACCTTTTTTGTATGAAATCCACATTTTGAAAAAGAAGAACCAAGAAGAAGAGGAGGAGGGATGAGGATGTTGAGGAGACAATTTTTTTATGAAATCAACATTTTTTTTTAAGAGGCGGAGGAGGTTGAGGAGGGGTATTTTTTGTGACGTTTTCATGGAAACGACAATCTTAAGATGGGCTTTAAAGGCATTCGATTTAAGCTCCAAGCGTTAGAGGAAACATACAAACACTGTAGAAGGAATCAATGACATCTTATTCCTGTTCGTATGGGCCATTGCCCAATTAAATAGATACAAAGGTTGGCATATATGCTCTTACATTCAATCATTTAACATTGTATGCTTCAGTTGAGCAAAAATATGTATACGAAAATGGAGGGATTGCTTACTCACAAACGCAGTCACAAAATGATTATTAAATTACACTCTTGATTTGCAGGAATACGTCAGAGACATAAAAAAAACTAAAAAGCAAAAGATCATCTGGAAAGTATGGGCTAAAACATGCAACACAACAAACATAAAAGGACCTTAGCTCATATATGTGCACTGCTTTTGGACATTGATACACAAGAGTGCTTGTGCAATCACACACAAACAGACACTTCCGTGTGTTGTGTGTGTGTGTGTGTGTGGTGTGTGTGTGTGTGAATTGGAGAGTCGGTAAAGACGAAGTGGATTATAAAGAGGAAGATGGGGAAGGGAGGTGGGGCATCTTAAAACGAGACCTATTTGTCTAAGGGCATTTGAAGTTCCTGTATGGTTGTTGGTAAGAAACAAATTCAGACTTCACACATATGTAAACGACTTACTATATCGGTTACACCCTTCTCGGCACTCTTGACATTTCCATTAGTTGGTCAACAACCTCGTTTCTTGAAAAATGCCAGGGGGGAGGAGAGAGAGAGAGAGAGAGGGAGAGAGAGAGAGAGAGGAAAACTCAGAACCTGTTTACTGTACATCGGCCTTGGGCCACAATACGGGGACGGGCACGGGGACTGGGGAATAGTCGGCACTGAGCACAATACATGTGCAGGACATGCAAACATAAACAAGTTATGGACTTATCAAATATGGAGAAGATGAAAACAATTACCACCATTAACAAAACCATGCCACTGTTTGAAAATTACCAATTTCCATAAACATTCAAGTTTGAAATGTACACATGTAAAGTGATTATATAATCACCCTGTCATTTTCTGCCTTCTATTACCTGCATGAAAAACATACCTAGAAAGATTGTGTCTTAGATCACAGTTTTCTGATTCAAGAAGCTTATGCATGGAGTGTTAACATGACCCTTAGAAAATTCTCTCTTAAGTCATTATACATAATGCATTCCTTCAAAAAATGGGCCTCATTTTCAGTTTTTGTTTTACAAAAAGGACACATTTGATCTTGAACTCGATCACTATATCTATAAACATTGTTGTTGAGTGGTAGAACATTAAACCTTTTTGAGCAATAGCAACACGAAAACAATACACATCCATATGACACATGTTACTTATCTTTTTTCAAAAATGACTTTGAAAGTCATAACTATCATATCTGTCTCTATCTCGAATAGCGCCATCCTTATGTAAAACGCATGTCTACTAGTCACGGATTAAAACTACTCAAAAAAGCCTTTCTATCCCTACACCTTGCTGAACCAGACTATGTTAGAAACCAGGTGTGTTGCATAGACTTTGTCTCTTATTTTGTCGCCAGCAGTCCTCCATCATGTGCCAATTCATTAACATTAAGATCCCCTTATAAGGCTACCGATTAGGGTTTAATGTAACAGCTTAACCAATATCTAATGGAATTCGTGCACGAGTTACTTAGCGGATATCTACCCAGTACATTACCATCTTTTTGAGTCTTGATGGAAACGCCTAAGAGAGAGAGAGAGAGGAGGGGAACGAGAGACTAGAGAGATGAGAGAGTGGGAGAGAGATATGAGAGCATGCTTTGTGTATGTTGCAGTATGTGATTGGTGTGTGCGCTTGTGGCTTGTGTGTGTGCACCCTTGTGTGTTGGTGGTGTGTGTGGTATTGGTGTTGTGTTGGTGTGTGTGGCAAAAGTATTTGGTGCTTGTGTGGTGTGTGTGCTTATGGTTGTTGTGGTGTGTGGTGTTGGTGTTTGTGTGTGTTGAAGTTGTGTGTGTGTGTGTGTGTGTTGGAAAGATATGGTGTGGTGGTGTGTGCAAAAGTAAGGTGCTGGGGTGGATAGACCCCAGAGTGAGAGGAGGGGAGAACAGATGTGTGGTGAGAGGAGAGAGAGTAAGAGAGTAGGGAGAGTGAGAAAGTCCATATCCCTGGGAGTTTGCAAAGCCCATATGTGCTAGATGGTTGCAACAGCAATGCCTGGGCAACAAGCAATGTGCTTGTTGCTGCTGAGCAAACAACCCAGTCTTCCCTGTGTTCAACAAGCCCACTATGGTGCCTCGTGGTGTGTTGCTAACAAGCCCCACTATGGTGCCTTGGTATTGGCAACAAGCCCACTATGGTGCCTCTGGTGTGTGTTGGCAACAAGACCCTATGGTGCTCTGGTGGTGTGTGGCAAACAAGCCCACTATGGTGCCTCTGGTGGTGTTGGCAACAAGCCCCACTATGGTGCCTCTGGTGGGTGTGTGGCAACAAGCCCCACTATGGTGCCTCTGGTGGTGTTGTTGGCAACAAGCCCACTATGGTGCCTCTGGTGGTGTGTGGCAACAAGCCCCACTATGGTGCCTCTGGTGGTTGTTGGCAACAAGCCCACTATGGTGCCTCTGGTGGTGTGTTGGCAACAAGCCCACTATGGTGCCTCTGGTGGTGTGTTGGCAACAAGCCCCACTATGGTGCCTCTGGTGGTGTGTGGCAACAAGCCCCACTATGGTGCCTTGGTGGTGTTGGCAACAAGCCCACTATGGTGAATCTGGTGGTGTGTTGGCAACAAGCCCCACTATGGTGCCTCTAGTGGTGTGTTGGCAACAAGCCCCACTATGGTGCCTCTGGTGGTGTGTGGCAACAAGCCCCACTATGGTGCCTCTGGTGGTGTTGGCAACAAGTCCCACTATGGTACCTCTGGTGGTGTGTTGGCAACAAGCCCCACTATGGTGCCTCTGGTGGTGTTGGCAACAAGCCCACTATGGTGCCTCTGGTGGTGTTGGCAACAAGCCCCACTATGGTGCCTCTGGTGGTGTGTGTGCAACAAGCCCACTATGGTGCCTCTGGTGGTGTTGGCAACAAGCCCCACTATGGTGCCTCTGGTGGTGTTGGCAACAAAGCCCCACATGGTGCTCTGTGGTGTGTTGGCAACAAGCCCAACTATGGTGCCTCTGGTGGTGTTGGCAACAAGCCCACTATGGTGCCCTGGTGGTGTTGGCAACAAGCCCCACAATGGTGAATATGGTGGTGTGTTGGCAACAAGCCCCACTATGGTGCCTCTGGTGGTGTTGGCAACAAGCCCCAATATGGTGCTCTGGTGGTTGTTGGCATTTTTGCGTTGGCACTTTTAACCATCATAAATGCTGCATTAATCGGGTGCGTGGATTGTTATACAGCGCGAGTGATACGACCTTTCACATTGTACACTCAAAGGGCTTTTGGTGGAGTGCTGACCTTCGGCAATGTCGTGTGTGTGTGTGTGTGTGTGTGTTGTGTGTGTGTGTGTGTGTGGTGTGTGTGTGGTCGTCGTGCGGTTGCTGTGCGTGCGTGTGTGTTGTGTGTGTGTGTGTGGTGTGTGTGTGTGTGTGTGTGTGTGTGTGTGTGTGTATGTGTGTGTGTGTGTGTGTGTGTGTGTGTGTGTGTGTGTGTGTGTGTGTGTGTTGTGTGTGTGTGTGTGTGTGTGTGTGTGTGTGTGTGTTGTGTGTGTGTGTGTTGGTGTGTGTGTGTGTGAGTGTGTGTGTGTGTGTGTGTGTGTGTGTGATTGTGTGTGTGTGTGTGTGTGTGTGTGTGTTGTGTGTGTGTGTGTGTGGTGTGTGTGTGTGTGTGTGTTGTGTGTGTGGGTGTGTGTGTGTGTGTGTGTGCGCGTGCGTGTTGAATGATGATACAGGTTTTATTGTCTTAAACCGTGTCGTTTAGTTGTGAGTAATCGTACAAATACAACACAATAGACTATTGCTTTTTTTTTTTTTTGTATAGAAGACACAGAGAAACGTACTGCACCACCCATTTACAACACAATTCTTTATTCTCACTCAAGGTCTGACCAGTACATTGGGCTAATGCGTAGGTCAGACATTCGTTTTCTTCAATTCTCTCATCTTAGTTGTTAATTCCTTTATCAATCAGCTTGAAACCATAGGTAGTGTGGTATCAAAACTTAGCGGATGTGGTGTAGCGTATATGGACTAGTCCGCACGCAGTGACACCTCCTTGATAAAACTGAAACTGAAACTGAAACTTTATCATTTTGTTTGACGAGGCAATACATCTGTCTTTGAAATCTTCTTGTTTGACCATGAAGACATATTACTGTGATACTCTTTCTTTTAATATTTGCACTCTCAGCTTATGCTTTTTTATGAAATAGTTTTGTCCTTCATTGGTATAGCAAGAAAACTAAAGATTAAGTAAACTTTATGCGTAAACGTCAGAGAGCTGTGTCATGTGGATATGAACGTTTACTAGACTATAATGACACATTGTAATGATTTCATATGGAGTTGTTCACACGTTATTTGTATGCTTCATCGAGGTATATGATGAATTTGCTGTCAAAGCTTGAATCTGTTAAAGCGAGTTAACATGGAATATAGAAAATGCGGTTACTACCATTTGTATGTGGCTAATTAATTATGCATATTCTGAATTAGTGGACCTGTCAAAAGAGGAAAGATAATGACATTTCATGACATCATACTCAACATTTGACCGGGTATTTTGTCCATCTTAAAACACCCATCTTTTAATGTAGACTGGGATTGAATGGCTATGTGTGTGACTGAACAAGGACAGGGTGTTAGCTGGGTGAATAGAGCGAAGTGTAGGTGATGCACATGTACACACACTCACACACACACCACACAACACCACACACACACACACACACACACACACACACACACACACACACACACACACACACACACACACACACACACACACATAAACACGCGCACGCGTACAGACAGACAGACAGACAGACAGAAAGAGAGAGAGGGAGAAGGAACAGACAGACACACCCACGCACAGACAGACAAACAGACAGAGACAGAGACAGGGGCAGACAGACAGACACACCGACAGACAGAGACTCACAACACATTTCAGCATCATCTGGGTCCTTCCTTCACCAAATCATCAATAAACCAACTACTCAACATCTCTGTCTTTGACATCAACTAAACAATAACAGCCACGAAATCCACTGTAAAACAACAACAACGACAACAACAACAACAACGACAACAACAACAACAACAACAACAACAACAACAACAACAACAACAACAACGACAAACAGCAACAACAACAACCACAACAAAACAGCAAACAAACACAGAAACAAACAAACAACAAAACAACAAAACAAACGGTCAATGCAAATCTCTTTCCTTATCCCTGTGTCCCTCTTTTGCTGTCCTGGCTCGGGTTCCTGGTTATTTCGTAACAAAGACAAAACGGAAACCAGTCCCTTTCACGGTCCGTTCTTCTCCACTACACTAAAAGCCGGAATCGAACCAAACAGACCCCGCCTGTGATGAAACGATGACCCATTTCCGCCCGTTGAAGTCCGAGTTGTCTCCCTTTCAATAAACATGCCCCCCCTCCACTCCCCCCCCCCCCCCCCCCCCCCCCCCTTCAGCCATTAACCAGGTGTAACCCAAGCTGTTACTTACCTGGGAATGTCAGGATGATTGGGACAGAATCCAATGTGGATCTGTGGGTGGTTAAAGCAGAGACGGGAAGAGGAGAGAGGGGACACACAGTCAGACAGGAATGGTGTTAGGTGATAGGGCCTGACAGGCAGCAGAGCGTGGTCTGCTGGTCCTATGAGTTGGGAGAAACACAATGCCATGTGGCGTTTTACGTGCTGTGGATTGTGCCCCATTACACACATTCGATCGTGTGATTGCACGTGTGTGTGTGTGTGTGTGTGTGTGTGTGTGTGTGTGTGTGTGTGTGTGTGTGTGTGTGTGTGTGTGTGTGTGTGTGTGTGTGTGTGTGTGTGTGTGTGTGTGTGTGTGTGCCTGTGTGCGTGCCTGCCAGTACACAACAATTAATTCTTAACTGCATACTATACTTCTAATGCTAAATGCCCTGTACAAGAAAACAGCAAATCGTTTTATGGTGGCTTCGTTTATGGATGCCATGAGTAATGAGATTCGAAATAAAGAAAGATGCTTAGAATGTTTTTGATCAATTAATTGACTCCTCAGATCATTCAAAACAGGACAGCAGACACACACACACACACACACACACACACACACACACACAACACACACACACACACACACACACACACACACACACACAACACACACAAACAGAGAAGAGGAGAAGACAGACAGACAGACAGACAGACAGAGACAAAGAGACAGAGAGAGTAGAGACAGAGAGAGACAGAGACAGAGAGAAATGAAGAGTTTGGTAAGTAGCAGGTGGAAGATCACACGAGGGCAAAGAGAGGTAGACACAGAGTGATGTGGGTCACTGCAACTACAAGTTAATTGACTGCAGATTGTTGGTGTTTGACAGCGGGCTGGATTGTAATCACTACCACGCAAAGACAGTTGTAGAGGGTGGGGATGGAGCTAATGGTGTGGAGACGGTGAAGAGGATGCAGGACGGAGAGTAGGGAGGGCACTTGCAGATGAGTGTTTGTGATTTTTATTTTAAAAAATTCCAGTAGGGTTGTTAAAGAAAAGTAATAAAATAACCACAAGAAACGTTCAAATCTTCTGTAAATGACGTAGTACGATGGGTGGGTACTAGTTTCTTTCGACCCTTGACATTATCACAAGTTGGCCGGTAACCTGGTGTTTTGAAAGCCAAGAGAGAGAAAGGGGAGAGAGAGAGAGAGAGAGAGAGAGAAGGAGAGGAGAGAGAGAGAGAGGGGAGAGAGAGAGAGAGATCCAATTCATTTTCTCCGCAATGTCTTTGAAACCCCTTTTTCATGACAGCATACCATAGATTCCTTGTAATGGACTGTACCTTGACCGAACAACGCATTCTCTTTGCTGCTAAATTTCGCCGTCACCAAAATAATCTCTAACGAAGTAGAGTGTGAATATTTAAGGGCATTTTGTCCTTTGATGTGATGCTGGTGCCTGTTGTTGGCCTAATATATTGAATCGTCAATGCTGCATAGGTGAGTGCATGGATTATATCATAGCATTAGAGATCTCTGAACTTTCACATTTTGCACTAGAATAGCTATCGGGAGAATTCAGACCTATGGAAGAGGTGGAAGAGACTCTGTATCCCCCGTTTGTTAGGAGTCTGACATCCACACAGACCATCACAGAAATGCACGGACACCTCTCTCTCTCTCTCTCTCTCTCTCCTATCTCTTCTCTCTCTCTCTCTCTCTCTCTCTCTCTCTCTCTCTCTCTCTCTCTCTCTCTCTCTCTCTCTCTCTCTCCCATACACACACACACATACACACACGCACACCACACACACACACCAAAACACACACACACACACACACACACACACACACACACATACACACACGTGTGCGCACGCACACACACACACACACACACTCATACATACATAATATATACACAACAAACACGCACACGCACATGCAAACACACACACGCGCGCACACACACACAAAACACACACACACACACACACACACACACACACACACACACACAACACACACACACACACACACAACGCACCACCACCACACACACACACCACGCACCACACACACACACACACACACACACACACACACACACACACACACACACACACAATCGCCTCCATCACCACCATTACCCTTTCAACGCTACCACAACACCACCAACACTACCTGCACCACCACCACCACCACCACCAGCACAATCCACAGCCCCCCAAAGACCTTTGGTTTTGTGTTTCCCCACCTCGGAGTACAAACAGACCATCACTGCTGCCTGTCAGGCCCTATCATCTAACACCAGTCCTGCCTTGCTGTGTGTCCCCTCTCTCCTCTTCCATTTCCTCGTTCACCCCTCCCACCCCACCCGCCACAGTTCCACATTGGATTCTCTCCCAATCACCCCTACATTCCCAGGTAAAATAGAGCTTGGGTTGCTCGTTGTGAATGGGGTGGGAGATGTTTATTGAAGGGGAGACAACTCGGTCTTTAATGTCGGAAATGAGTCGATCGTTTCAACAGTGGCGGGGGTCTGTTTGGGT
>JAFLJL010000698.1:40000-62651 GCA_018398815.1 Conus ventricosus | reverse complement strand
TCCTCTGTCTCTCTCTTCTTGTCTGTCTGTCGTCTGCCGGTGATTCTCTCTCTCTCTCTTCCGCCACAAGAAAAGGCGGCTTTTAGGCTACTTCGCCAAAACCGGTGGTGAGCAAGTGGGGTTGACAGACATTTATCTGTTCTCTACCCAAAAGGAGCACTACGAATGTTTTTCTTCTCCCCCTCTCCTTCAGGGAAAACACTTTACTAAGTCACAACAACAACTTGTAAACAGATTTTACACCTGTATCTCTCTCCGCACTGAGAGACAAATAAATCCGCACACATGTATCTCTCCTCACACCGAGAGACAAATCAATCTTCACACATGTATCTCTCTTTACACTGAGAAAAAAAATAGTCTTCACACTTGTATCTCTCTTTACACTGAGAGATAAAATAGTCTTCACACTTGTATCTCTCTTTACACTGAGAGATAAAATAATCTAGTTCCGCTTCTATAAAGCTATGGCCTTCACATTCCGTTATCCCAAAATTCCGGACCAGGAGAATACATAACTCCCGTAATCACTGAGGACCTGCCTGCCTCAAGTAAAAGCTTCCCTGCTTTCTCCTTCCCTGTCTCTCTGAGACAATATACTGCCCCCTCGAACTCTCCTGTCCTGGAGATACGAGTCTCGACTTCTCTTCCGCGACTTCTTCTGTCTCTTGCGAAATGACGAGCTTCAACTCCTCTCCCTGGAGTTGGTACTGGCTGGGGCTGAACTACCGGTGTGTTCCCCACACCATGGCCATCTTCAACCACCTCACGGGGTGAAAGACGAAGGGAGAAGGGTAAAGGGTGAAGGGCTGAAACACGAATAAGGTTCGTGTAAGTAACCTGCTTCTCAATTCAACATATGAATTCTTTCTCTCTTCTTTAAGTTTTCCCCCTGTAGCTTTCCCCAACTATCTATCGCTCACCTGGTAATGACTGGTCAGCAACGAGGACCACCGTCCTGACAGGTTCGAGTCTCTAGGCCATCTGCTGGGTTAAAACTGACTCTTTCCCCCCTTCTCCTAGTGAGTGCATACTCAGTGTTCAAAACACATGACCAGCACCTTACCTTACCAGCCCTTGTTAAACTATCACTCAGTGGTCACTTTCACCCAATGACCACATTCGTTTCTTGAATGAGTCATACTCACAATTATTTTGGGGACGCCCGCTACACTAGTCAAGCCACATGAATATTCTTCCTTTAATTGTGGCACGGGGAAATGATTCATATCACTAACTACATGTGATGGAGCGTCACATGCCTTGATGTGAGGCTACGTCACATGACACCCTCAGTGAAGAAGAAATATAATTATGCTGTTCTCCAGTGTCCAATCGCATATGAAAACTCTGGATTAACAAATACTCGTTTAGTGTTTGTTCTATCCAATGACTTCTTTGTTACAACAGTTGTGTTGATCTCATGTAGATTAGATCGTAGTTTTACGTTGTCATGATGAAAAGTCTGTTTATTGAACAATGCTTCTTTGTAGTTGTCATGCGATATGTTTGACTGCACAACACTGCGAGATATTCCCTTTGCTTTCTTAATGGTTTTCTCCTGGCTAGAAATACTGTACATTTTCGACCTCAAACCAATAAACTCCTTAATCACCCCTCCAGATAATTCGTCCTTCATCTTTCCTAAAACCTTCTTGTTAACAGTTGAATGCAAAGGCGAATCTTTAGGATAATCAGATGTGTCGTACCATCCTGCATGCCCTTTAGCCACTTCTATTTCCATGTCTTTATAGATGTCTTCAGTAGGGATATCTATAACAAAACTATCTGTATCTGTGTAAAGTACTCTGGACTCTGGATACGTGGGTTTAAAGTAGTCATAAAGAAATTCTAACATCAAAAGCTTTGATAATTCTTAAACAGTAACCCAATAAATACAGGTTTGTCCAATTTGACTTTCTTTTTTTTTTCTTTCATTATGCCAAAAGCCCATCATGATAACTCTTCTAAAGTCCTAATCAATTTGGTTTTGAAGTTGCTTATGGCTTCGTTCTTCTTGGTGACCATCTGACATCTTTACGCTTGTGTGGATTTCCAAGTCATTCCCGAGAGCTGTTGTCATCAGCTTGAAAAAGTCTTTTTCTGACGCATCTGGGGATTTAGTTCTAAGATTCAGAGTTCTTCTTGAATGTATGGTTTCATGAACTGTTCTTGATCAAAAGCAATTTACACGATGAACAGCCTGTTCAACGTCAAACCATGTCTTAAATAAAATTGTAGAAGTCTGCTAATGACTGGGACATAATTTTTTTTGTCTCGAAGATTAGGCAAAGTTTGGCGGGCTCTGTCGGATTCATCTTTAGACTTTCTGCAGTCTAATGGGTAGTCATTAGGTAGGTCATGGTGTTTATGAGGTACTATTCTAAGCAACTTCTAGAATGAAAACACGCTGTAGCTCGGGCGTTAATGCTCAAACCACTTTAATGCTCTTTTGCACAGTATTGTACCGACCCGCCTTGTACATTGCAAAGTTGCGTACGTGAGTGGAAGGGATTGCGTCCATAAGCCCTCCTTCCAAGATTGTTTGCAACTAAATACATAAGATAGTTAGACCTTTTATTGGATCATAGTCGTCCAAGTATTTGTTGTTTGCTTTACTGTATTGGTGTTGACGCCATACTAATTCCTCCACGCAATCCGTTTTCAATCATCTGAATCATGGTAACTCTGACAATAAATCAATCTGTACTCCAGTAAAAACTTAAGAAAGCATCCCAGCTTCATCCCGGGCGCAAGAAAAGTATAATGGCGCGGGAATCCAAGGCTGGTAATGTTTCATGGACACGGTCTTTCTGGTAATTTTCAAAACTGTTCCGCCAACAAACATACAGCAGCCATCAAGTAGGCATCATGTAGTCTACCATCGTTTTACAGTCTAACTTCTGCCACGCTTCTTGAGATGCTGGTAATTCAGGAATCGCTAATGTCTCCTTTCCTCTGAGACTGGAAAGACGCGGCCCTTTAGGTGGAAGTGTATCTCATCAAACCTTTCCCAAACTGTTCATGTATCATAAGGGTAAACGCCTTTCGTAACGAGAGTTGGGTTCAAAATAATCTTCCGTTATTGGGAGGCCTTTAAGGCATAGCCGTGAGTGACCTTAATGATCCATCAGGTGTGCATTAGAGTCCATAAAAGACATGTTATTTAAAGTGAAAACACCTGTACCTTTTCTGATGACTGTGCATGCAATGTTATCCTAAGGCGTCCTCGTCTACTGCTTTCATTATAAGATGAGAGTCGTATCCTCGCAAAGTTATGAAAGAAGATGGAAGCTTCAGGTCTTAGGATTAATGTTTAGTTGAGATTGCATTGACTGTGCGCTGCTCCCTCTAAAACTTCCACTAATGTGATCATGCGTCTCTTACTGTCGGATTCGCGTTCTGAGGAGAGGCCTAAACCACAATCCTAACAATGGGTGGCTGAGTCATACTGTTGTTGGTCTTCGGGGTGCCATTATGATTCACGATAAGTTTAGCTTATTAGAACTGGCGTTACGCACTTGCTGCATGCGGTCATAGAAGTATTTTGCTGCATCTGGTCCGCTATACAATGCTTGGTTCTGATTAGGAGCCATCCGGGAACCCTAACAAATAACATAAAGCAAATGAGCAATCTGATGATTACTCACAAAGGCTGTCTTTAGGAAAAGTTTCTGTGGGATTGCCGTCTCCTCATAAGGAACAATAAGCGATTCGACGTCTGCGTAAACAACATATGGACTCGTTTGCATTCGTCGTTTCAGTTCTTAAAAAACTAATTTAGGATTTAGATACGGGTGGGGAGTAATTAGTTCTGTTTACAGGCTACAGAACTTTTACAATGTTTTTTATGTTCAAGCACGGCTTGAAAGGATGGATGTCGTGTTAAAATTTTCGACAGGGAATTCTGGTGCAACAATTTTTTGAAGTATGCGCTAAATAATCTACTCATTGTGCCGTATCAATGTGTAAGTGGTGCCCTGTGGTGAAAACACATTCTGAGTATAGTCAACATGGCTTTAGTCGGCACATTTTGTTGGGCCTGTCTTTAGACACTTCTAATAGGCACCAAAATTTGTTTTCTCAGACCTTGTGTATACATTTAACAGTTATTGGTTGTTTTGTTCTTCAAACTGATCAATTTGGTCTACACTAAACAGAAAGGATATTCCACTAAAGTTAAAGATCATTGAAGAGGTTCATAGTTTAGGGTACTTTCTCTGCGTTTTTGCGGACATAATGGAAGCCTTGCATGAACCACACCACTTAAAACATTTGTCGTCCGAATTCTTTATGTTTAGAACTGGCTCTTTTTGCGACTTAATGCTGGGGGTAGCGGAAAAGTAGACTTGCAACAATCGGCTCTTACTTAGCCTGTTTTAATCTGATCTCTTAAGGACTTCGCCTCTGCCCAACTCAGAGCCGTCTTTTGGCTTTCTTCATCGGCCACATCAAACTGTGCAAAGCAGTTGGTCTGCCCAAACAGCGTTTAAGTCATCTATGAGAAAGAATAACCTGTTGTTTTAGTTTGAGGACCAGGACTTCTAGATTTTCTTCATTTTATTGTTATATAGTCGATTAACACAGCTAACATTACTTTAACTGGCGGGTCTATGTTTAGTTTACCTGGAACGTGAGGAAATAGCATGAGCAACACTGGCTTACGTTTGCAGATCAATGGACGTCTAGATTAATATCATTTAAAGCTTTTGACCAACCGCTTTTCTTAAGCATTCTTCAAACAAATCGTCGGGCCTTTATATATTTTAGCCTTCTTAAGTTGTATTTCTAATTGATAACTTTTTATTTAATTAAAAAAAAAAATTAATCAGAATCAATATCAACGGTCTTTTTGTGCTTGGGACTAATAAAACAAAAGTATATAAAGCCCTTTGTTGTTGTTAATGTGTGCGGTTTAGAACAGGTTAATGTTCTCGATTACTTTTTTTTAAACTTCCTTTTTTGTATCTGCTCGGTTGTCTGGCCTGTGAGAAAATACTTGCCCTTGCCTATTTTTTTATAGATCAAACTTTTGTCTTTTATAGTCATCAAAATCGGCCTGTAATCGACTAAATTCTTATCCGTGATGGTGAGTTCACTAGCGCTTTATTTATTGTCAGTTTTGAACGAAACTAGTTTAGTCGTTATTAGTTGTAACCATAGCCGGTGCTTTTGGAGTTTAGTTTTTAATTTTTTGCAGCAGGACCTATACAGCTAATGGACACAGGCCAAGAGCTAAGAAAAACCGCTTAGAGGTAAAGCTGCGGGCGCACCTACGCCCGTTGCTAAGAGACCTACACTCGTTCCTGCTGTAGAGTCACTCAAAGTCGATGCTCCTGTATTAACATATGTAACAGCATTACAGCCGCAGAATACCTTCGTTTGGTTTTGCTGTATTTTGAAAGGTCGCTAGTTTTTGTTGCCATGTGCGTTATGTTGTTAATCTGAAGGTGGTATGTTAGGGGTTTCTACTATCCCTTCGGTTTGGTGACTCTCTGGCCGCTGTAGGCGCCATTTGGATAAACCTTAACAGACATGCTTTTTAAATAAAAAAATAACTTAGTATTGATATCTTTTAATCTGTTATCTTGAATTTTCAGACTGCGCATCATTATATTAAAAACAAATACACGTTAAGTTGTTTTATCGGCCGCTTTATCTTTTTAATTTGATTGTTAATTATGGCTCTAACATAGTTCTCCGCTTCATGTAATGATTATCCTCCGTTGCCCTTAGGTCAATCCATAAACCGTATTTCGCTGGTTACATAATGATCAAGTCAACACTGTGAAGCTTGTAGATCTTTAGCACAAGGTCAACTGTTGGATTTCTACACCCCCACCTCGAAAAGTTTTCTTATTTTCATCAAAATGCTGATGAGGGTAAAGCCCGCGAGTCGAAGAAGTTGTGGTTAGGGCTTACCCTCAATTGTACATTGCACTTTCGTTATTTTAGGATTAACAAAATTTTCAGTTTTTGTTCTTTTGCATGGTTCTTCATTTTCACACAGCAATAAAATACCTTTTTTAGCGATCTTGCTGCGGCACTAACACTAAAATTCCTTATAGTGTCTGCCCTGCGTTTTAGGATATTTAGAATGAAAAATCACTCTTTCGTAATATATTGACTAATTCTTGACTGATATTGTTGCTCGCTCAGCTCGCTAAGTTAGGGTTGGCTAACGATGTCAAACTCTAACGAGATGTCAGATATGCTGGACTTTGCTTCGGTTGTCTAGTTGCTATTAATAACTATTTGTAGTCATTAAAAGTTTGTGCATATGACAATCTGTCTTTTAATGCTCCTTGAAAAGATGGGGCATGACGCTTTAACAACTCAAAATCTAGGGGTATGAAAAAGCGATTTCAATTTAGCATGTAATCTTACTGGCTACAAACCTATTGCCGTCGTTAGCAATCTTCAGTGGCCTATCTAGGTTATAGTGCTTCTTCATTTTCCGATTCTGGATGAAAACGCAAGATCAAGCCCTTCGTTTCACGGTTAGCCATAGATCAGAATAGGTTAAAAATATGTCTGCATTATGAAAGAGTAAATATTTTTGTCCATCACTTTTTAGAGATTTTTTCTTACGATTTGCCGCCCAATTCTGTACAACTGTCCTGTGGGGTCTGTTGTTGAAGTGAGTTCTATTTTGAAGTAAGTCGCCGAGAGCGGGCACAATAACTTCATCTGCTCCTAGGTCTGGAAAGTTGACAGTTAGAGAATTTGAGCCGCATCAATTAGTAGTACGGATTTTTGGATCAGTAGATTCCAGCTTATTTCCCTTCACGCCAAAGGGTCTTCAATTTTCTATGCGGGTCAAGAATCGAGATTGTTTGTGGCATTTTTTTATAAACAAAAGAAAAAGTTTATATTAAGAAAATGGCAGGCATTGAAAGGTGAGGATGATTATGATGTTTTTGATCGTGGAGACGACATGAGTGAAAACGGCTCTCTTTGGATACAGCATCGCTCAAGAGAATCTCAGTGCTGCGTGAATTAACAGAAGAAAGTGATGGAGCATTTTACAAAAGTTTAGACCTTGAACCTCCCCAATTATAGACCCTAATGATTTTGAATTAGAAGGCGGTCATTTGTTTGTAAGGAAAACGATCAACACATGAACGACCATCAAAGTTTAAAAGCCATGAGTACACTTAGACAAAGACTCCATGTGAGGTACAAATCGCTTGGCATTTATAAACCAAAATTCGATAGGGAGGCAGTTGCTTAAACTTCAAAACCACCCTACAAGATCTCAACAGATAATCCAAATGCAAAACATTGGAACTAAAGATTTAAGTCAACAGCGGGGTGAAATATATCAAGCAATAGAAACCAGTTTTTCAGAAGAAAAACAGCATTAAAAAACCACATTTTGTTCCTCGATACCCCGCAAGAATTTGAGGTCTCGTAAGAAACTTAGAGGGGGGGGGGGCGGGGAATGAACAGACAATTTAGCAAAACTTAGTGAAATAGATGAGCATTTTAAAAGAGAAAAAGAAAAATGTTGTGGCTGATGACGCCAATCATAGGGACTGGTTGTTAAAGAAAGAATAACCCAAAGACTTAAAAGATCTTGAAAAAGAAGATCGGCAAGACTAAACGCGGCCCGTTCTCTAACCGAGACCAATACCGAACACAAGTGATCAGAATAAGAGATACCTATCCAAAAAATTTTATATGAAGTCACAACACTGAGGAAAGATTAAAAACACTGTTTAGATGAGCAAGGAGGTCACAAGCGTTATAACTGCCTTAGAGGCAAGCGTTATAACTGCCTTAGGATTTCGCAATTAAGTACACTGAGGATGTGATGGCTATTACAGGCGGCGGCGTCATCTACATTTGCTAGTATTGTTTTTGTGGCGTCAAAGCAGTAGAAGGATCTTGTTATGTTCGATCTCGTTTGTGCTTGCGAACTAGCAAACACCAACGTAAGTACGAACAGAGTCGTTTATTCGTTCCTATTCCTGCTTTAGTTAGCACTTAGGATGTGTTCTTAAGATAAATGTTGTCCATGCTGTTTTATCTGCTCTTGCTCTATGGACCCGAGGGGTCGGTGTTTTTTGGGGGTTTTTGTTGGGGTGAAAACAGCTGTGCCTTTAGAGAAAGATGTGTAAGGAGGATTCCAGTCATAGTTATACTTTCCTGTGCACTGCCCCCAAAATAAGGGGCGCCTAAGCCATGATTGCGGTCCAACTTTTGTCTAAAGTCTGTCTTGGCCTTATATTGAATTCGTTACAGATCCTTTCAAAAGCCTTCATGTCTATTCTGTTGCTGAATGGATTAAACGGTTTGTCATTTGGTAATGGAGCTTGCAGTTCAGTCAAAATACGTCTGAAGGTGTAATAAAATGAAATCTGTACACTGACCTCCCAAAGGATCAGGATGATTTAAATGATCGGCAACGACACTCCACACCCAGTTGATGCACAAAACACAGCAAAGTTTAACTGGTTCTGATAAAACTGCATCGGATGACTAAACCACACTTTCGCAATGTAGTCTTTTTTAATAGGGGGGTTAAGATATCTGTTTTTAATGGAGTACTCACCTTACTTGAAAGGCGTCAGACTGAGTCACAGAAATGTCAAGAGTATCAGTTGTTATATTTTTAAGATTGTAGTGCCGGCCCACAGAAATTTTGCATTAGTATATTTGAATGCCACTCATTTTTATTTCGTTTAAAAAATGTTTGTAACAATAACAACTCAAGACCGTCCTTCGTTTTTTAGAACATGCTATTGATAACAATTGCGGAGCCAAAATGCACTTCATGAAATTTTTTACAAAGTCGTTATGGTTTAATATAACCGAATCCAAGGAGAATAAATAAGATTAAAAAAGTTAATAATAGAGGACAATTAGTTAGCCAGTTAACCATACCTGATGGTTATTACGGGTTTTGCTCACTAAAAGAAGCAATGAGTAACTTTGACATTACTCTCAAACTTAACAATGCGAATCTGAAAACAATGTTGACATTTAAGCCTGAAGAAGAAGAAGTAGGGCACTATTTTGATGAAGAGCTAGCTAAAATGTTAGGCTTTATAACTGCCGATCGGTCCGTTCATAGTTTTAGAGTTGCAGCAAACAAAACTACTTATGAGGGAGAAAATCCGCTCGATCTTGCATTACATTCATTACTCTATGTTCATTTGGATGAGCTAAGCACTGATGAAAACTTATATGATGGAAGGCCCTCAACAGTTTTAAGAGCTCTTCCATCAGGGAAAGCTGCATATTGCGATTATGAAATTATACAATTCCCTAATTTACAGTTTAAAAGATTAGTTTGTGGGATGGTCGGATCATTTAATATAAAAATCAAAGACAAAGCAGGAAAAGTTGTAAAATGCGATAACCTACACATTGTTTTAGAAATAAAATAATACGCTACTAAAAAATAATGTCGTGAAATGTGATAACCTGCACATTGTTTTGGAAATAAAATAATAAGCTGTACTAAAAAATGTCGCGGGGACCAGAAGAATCCGGAGTTACATTAGCGCCTGTGAGGTGTATAAATTTAGAATTAAAAGACCTTGCAGACGTTGCGGACTTTGAACAAAACGGTGAGATAGGCGCTTTGTATGGGTTTGAGTACACTAAAGATGGCGATTATAAACGCAAAGAGGTTGGCGACAACAAACAGTTTCCTAAACTAGAGCAACTGCGCAATGTAGAAGCAAATAATGCTGGCCAGTATGAATATAAAATAGTTCGAAAACCTGACAGCAAATGGCACTTAGAACCATATTTAGAATGGGAAATAAAATTTGAATTCATAAGCCCATTTACATTTTTTAGCCGTCAAAAAAGTTTCAGAAAAGCACTCAACTCTGGCCCTTTACATATAAGTCTTATGCCAGAGGACAATAGTCGGAAAGAGATTGAAATAACGCCGTATGGGAAAAAACAGTACATCCTCCACAGAAAAGAAACGGTTTTAAAGGAAGCTTCTACAAATTACAGTTCATTCCGCGCAGGAAATTAGGAGACACGTTCACAATGATATTTGAAATTTCTGTCTTTAAAGATGTGGAGAGAGGGATGGGGTTGTGGCGTTAGTGACGTCCTTATAAAAGAAAAAGAAACACCCGAAGGTGCTGGGGAGGACCCAGAGAAGCACTGTCTTCACCTGCCTTTAGAGCAGTCCTGTACCACCCTTGGAGGCCTGCGCTGTGTTGACGATGGGTACAGGCACGCGCAGGACACTCCATTAAGATATCAAGGGACATAACTGCTCCTGAACAGAGGTAAATCAGACTGCAGGATGCAACTCATAACAGCCTTAAAATAGCATCCCCCATGGGTGTACCAGCCCGTATTTCATGACTGCAGAGCCCACCGGCGAGAAACACCACCCTCCAGCTGCCGAGCACACCCCACAGACCCAACCACCCATGCCCACGGACAGATGAAGACAGTGCCACTCCAGACACAGCCAAGCTTTCGCCATACGGTCTTATGTGCCCTCAAGAGAGAATCCAAAGTTGTAGTCTTTCCCACTGTCAACAGGACTTTCCCTGTGGTCAGTGGGTCTTTCCTCACCGTCACTGGACCTTTCTCCAGGGTCAGCCTAGTTAAGGCAAAGAAGAAAAAGAAACACCCGAAGGTGCTGGGGAGGACCCAGAGAAGCACTGTCTTCACCTGCCTTTAGAGCAGTCCTGTACCACCCTTGGAGGCCTGCGCTGTGTTGACGATGGGTACAGGCACGCTCAGGACACTCCATTAAGATATCAAGGGACATAACTGCTCCTGAACAGAGGTAAATCAGACTGCAGGATGCAACTCATAACAGCCTTAAAATAGCATCCCCCATGGGTGTACCAGCCCGTATTTCATGACTGCAGAGCCCACCGGCGAGAAACACCACCCTCCAGCTGCCGAGCACACCCCACAGACCCAACCACCCATGCCCACGGACAGATGAAGACAGTGCCACTCCAGACACAGCCAAGCTTTCGCCATACGGTCTTATGTGCCCTCAAGAGAGAATCCAAAGTTGTAGTCTTTCCCACTGTCAACAGGACTTTCCCTGTGGTCAGTGGGTCTTTCCTCACCGTCACTGGACCTTTCTCCAGGGTCAGCCTAGTTAAGGCAAAGAAGAAAAGAAACACCCGAAGGTGCTGGGGAGGACCCAGAGAAGCACTGTCTTCACCTGCCTTTAGAGCAGTCCTGTACCACCCTTGGAGGCCTGCGCTGTGTTGACGATGGGTACAGGCACGCGCAGGACACTCCATTAAGATATCAAGGGAGATAACTGCTCCTGAACAGAGGTAAATCAGACTGCAGGATGCAACTCATAACAGCCTTAAAATAGCATCCCCCATGGGTGTACCAGCCCGTATTTCATGACTGCAGAGCCCACCGGCGAGAAACACCACCCTCCAGCTGCCGAGCACACCCACAGACCCAACCACCCATGCCCACGGACAGATGAAGACAGTGCCACTCCAGACACAGCCAAGCTTTCGCCATACGGTCTTATGTGCCCTCAAGAGAGAATCCAAAACTTAGACGTTAAACGTCTTAAAGTTACCGTCGTTGTTCTTCACAATGGTGAGGATATTAAGACCATAACAACAAGCAACAAAATCAGTGTTGACTTAAATAGAAACAATCTTACAGAACTGAATTGGATTAATCTTACACATTTAGGCCTCATAGGGTTTTATTATACTGAACAAGTTTTAACAGAGAGTATGATAAACATAATAACTGGATTAGATTAAATTCTGTTATAAAACCATGGCGCAGTTAAACTTTATGACAAAAACTCCTCATTGTTCATTGATTTGGGCAGACTGGTTGTGGAAAAACAATATTTGTCCTAGACTTATTACAAACAGTTTATCGCTATAATTTTGATCATATTGTGATTTTCTGTCCAACACTTAAATGGAACAAAGCATATCATGATAGAAGGTTTATATGGACTGATGATGACATATATTTAGTTGATCCTAGCAATAAACTGAGTGAGTGTTTAGAACAGTTTTATAAACTGTTTGAAGGAACGCAGACACTATTTATTATAGATGACTGTTCGGCAGAAAGAGACATAGTTAAAAAGAGAAACACTTTGTCAAAACTAGCTTTTAGTGGAAGACATGCTAGGATAAGTGTGTGGATTTTATGTCAAAAATATAACTCAGTTTTAAAGACTTTAGAGAACAGTTAAAGACTGTAGTTTTATTTCACATGAAAGACAGAGACTCATTTGATGAATGTCTGCGTGAAAATGATGTTATTGAAAATGATCAGGAAAAACATAGGATTAAGCAAAAACTAAAATCTGAAAAGTTTAGTAAATTAGTATTAAAAACGGATAATCCTACACAGTATGTTTGTTTGTAAAAAATCGTTATTTTTTGGTTATTGAAAGAGAATGTGTGATGGATTATCAGAGAACAGTAAAATGTATGTTTCTAGCTTTTTACTGCCCGAACTTGTGAGGGCAGTAAAAAGCTAGAACATACATTTTACTGTTCTCTAAAGGTAAGTCATGTGACGTATCTTTGATATTTAGTTTTAATTACAGACATGTGGAAATCTTTGCAATCTTAAGTTTGGAGCGCCGTACATCCAACAGTCCTTCAGACTTGAAGCATGATTTCCTTTTATGCCCGTTTTCTTTTCTTGAAGGTTAAAATGAATTTATCAGAAAACGCCCAAATTAAACGCAAAGATTCGCACATTTCAGCTATTTCCGTCATAAAGTGTTCGCCAGATCCTTTTGAGAGTACGCATTCGCTTTAGCACATGCACATACCTCGCCAGGTCGACCTAGACACTGGTTTGTGCGTTGGAAGCCATAGCACGAAGCATTGATACGTTGCTGGCTCTGTGAGCACGGCCATAGTGACAAAGGAACAAGAGGTTGGCAGAAGTGGAGCAGCCGCACTGTAGGTTTGCTCCCCCTTTGCTCTCCCTTGTTGACCTGACCGTTGCACGTGGGGAGGGGTACTGGGTACAACATGAACGGGGGCCACCCCTACACCACATATTAACCAATAAGAGTATAATTACTGAATTGTACACCACATATTAACCAATAATGCCTTCCACTTTGAGAACAAGAATTTTAAGCGAATACAGAGCACTGCCATTGGAACACCTGCGACATCGGTTCTGGCCAACCTTCTTATGGGCTGGCTGGAAGAGAAAATAGTTGGTTGTAGCCTAGCACAATTCTCCGGTCAGTGGAAAAGGTTTTAAGATGACTTTTTTGTTTTGTGGAGCGGAACAGATGAAGAATTGGACAATTTTATGACTTATCTTTATTCTGTCCATAGACCCATTAATTTACGATACGCTCATCCAAACAAGAAATAGCTTTTCTGAATATTCTGATTAAGGTTAGGGATGGCCTGCTGCAAACAGATCTCTACACCAAAACCACCGACGCTCACAGTGATCTGCATTACTGGTCAGCACATCCAGAGCACTGCAAGCAAAATATACCCTTCACCCAATCCCTAAGACAGACGCATGTGCTCCTTCGAAGACAATTTCAGGATCCGCGGCACTGAAATGACGTAATACTTATGAAAGAGCTTTCCTCCACACTGCATCCAACAGGCCCTGAAACGAATAAAACAAAAGTGCCGCCGTCAAACGTTACAGTACAGACAAACGCACCACACAACGGGTGCCATTTTATTACACAATCCTACAAACCCTCCTCTTAAAGTTTGGTTCCACGAATATGTCACACTCGCACATCTAAGAGATTGCAGCAGGCCATTCCTGATCCGCCAATCCTTGAAGGAAACAGATCTCTGGGGAACCTGCTATTGCCTTCAGTCCGTGCCAGTCCCATCAGCGGAGGGAAGCCAGGATGCTTTAGATGCAGAAGAGACCGCTGTGTGACATGTGACAGCCACGTGGTTCAGACTGCCACCTTTACCAGTTGCGTACCTCCGAAACTTTTAACATCAGAACCTATATGTCATGTGAAACATCAACCATTATACATTTACTTTTCTAAATATCCCAACTCGCAGTACATTGGAGAAATCAAAGATTCTACCCCATCGGTCAAACATCAAACTTAACTCTAATAACCCAACATTTCAATCTGCCAGACCCCATTCCCTGTCCAATCTCCGGTGCATTGCAATAGCAAAACAGAACTGCCGTCTACACCGCCATAATAGGGAACACTTTTGGATTTCTAAAATGAAGACAAATTCTCCCAACGGACCAGCCGCCGTGGCGAAGTGGTTAGCGTTGCGGACTCCCGGCTAGGAGGTCGGGGATACGATTCCCATCAGAGTCACGTGGGATTTTTCTGCCCCGACCGGCGCCTACCCAGAGTTGAGTTTGCTACGGACTCATTTGGGAAGACTGGGACCACACAGTCGAGTTTCATCTACTTAATGGATGCGTTTCTGAGAGTGTTTCTCAAACTTCCTGACCAACACTGCAGGTGTCCGTATTTCTCGGGCCTGGTTGACGCCGGGATATATTATGAATGGAAGCGCAGAGTACAGCCCTGTCATGCAGTCTCAGACCGCAATGGAAATCCGTAGTATCATTTTAATCATCCTCATTCTCATCTATCAGCATTAAAAAAAAAAAGTCTCAAATTCAGTGGCCCTTCATGCCCTGCTCACATAGCGACCTCAGTTTCGATGTCCTCTCCACGTCTGTGGCCTTGGTTTGGTTCCGTCGGGGTCACCGGTATCGGCGAGTCCATAGGGGGCTGTCGTTGGACGGACGTGGTGGCGCCCTCCAGAGGGAGAGCTCACTCACGCCGGCTCCGCGACTAAGCAATTATTGTCGTCAGTAGGGGGCTTAGTAGGTGGTGTCCTGCGTATGTTGGATCAGAACAGGCGCCACTGAACACCACCGAAGTGACTCGGCAGCAGTGCAGTGTCTCCTCCGGTGGGTTGCCTCTTGACGACTTGACATTGACTGCTCCCTGTGGATTGCCGGTGCTGGGGCTGTGGCGGGACTGACCGGGCTGTGGCTGTGGACTGTGTCGGAATGAGCGGCGTGGGTGCACTGCCACTGAGGTGGCAAAGATGATGGGGAAAAAAAAAAAATCTCCCGACAAGACTTAATTGTCTCTGCCCAAATGTTACCACTGGAGTGTATAATTTATTAATATATTATAGGGGAAGGGGGACTTTTTTTCTACCATGTGGCTGTCACTTTCAGTCGTGTCAAAAGAGTTTAAAAAAAACATTTTTTAAAGATTAACTTTGATTTTAAATCATGCTTTATTTGTTGGAATTATCTGATGATACTTTTTATGTATGTTTGAACCTGTGGCAATTAGGGAAGGTGGAATATAAAATGCAAAACTGTCATTAGTTGTACATATATGTACCTGAATTTATCCCCACTTGGAATAGTATGTGAATGTAATTACATATCCTCTCCTGGAATGGACTGATCCCATACGTTTCATTGATGTTTTGGGTAACAAACGGATAAGCTTATGTAAAAATGCGTGGCGGGACAGGGGGAGGGAAAAGGTTGAGGGAAGGAATGCAGATGGAGATGGGTAACCCCGTATTTCTGAAACCATTCACACATGACTAATCCTCCCGCCCTCCCCCCTCTCTCCCTCCCTCCCCTCTTCCCCTTCTCTCTCCCCTCTCTCTGTTCCCTCCCCATTCTCTCACTTGTGAATGGAGAATGTATGTGCGCGCGCGTGTGTATGTTTGTGCAGGGAGGGGGCGGGGGGGCTGATCTAAATTATGAAAAACGTCAAAATTCACAGCTGAAGTTCAACGGCTTGTGTCCCCCCCATGATTTTTTGGCATTATTTCTGCAATACTCACAATGTCTGGGCTTTCACTCTCAATCACAGCAAAAAGTCCATTTTATTTAACCGTAATAAAAACATTTTAAAAACATCGCTATCAAAGCTATGTACAGTTTTATGAAAGGGTTGCCACCTGTTCCTGGCTGTCCTGCTTCCTGCTGAGTGACGTTAAATGTCTCCTGGTTCCTCTTTGGGGTGTTTACCCACCTTTCCACTTCTTATAATCCTGTTCTCTTCCCCCCTTCTGCTTTGTTTCCCTCCCTCTTTTTCCCTCAACTCTATCAGCTTTTCATCTCTGCCCTCTGTAAAGGGTCGAGTCCTTCTTCACTATATGTCCTTAAAATCCTGACTGTCTCTCAACTTCCTAGCCTCTTCAAGACTGCAATGACCTGTCTACTGTTTTCGACTGTCGCAAGAAGGGGACGTTTCTCACCTACCTTCTTAGAGCGAAGTCTCTTGCAAGAAGCAATCTCTCTAGAGGAATGCCAAAGGCACGGCCCACACGGTCTACTTAGAAAGATGAATAATCTGCCACCCCATCAGAAACTTTCTCAGCTTGGCTCTCAGCAACACCGAACCACACCAAGTTCGCCTTCCTACGTTCTCTGTCAGCTATCTCACGTGTTCCTCATTTGCTACTCTCTGTCAAAACTTTCTGATCAGCTTCAGAAATTCTCTGGTTTTCTGTGGGTTTCCAGACTGTCTCTTCCTGCTTCCCTTTAACTTCTCTACGTCAGATCTCGGGCTTAAAATTCCCGATTTTAGTTCGTCTTCCTATATTCTTCCTAAAACCCTCAAACAAGGTTTTTGCACTTTTCTTCAATAAGACTGTCAGCCTTGATTGCACTGAGTGCAGGTTTCTCACTGTTTTGCACTGAGTGCAGGTTTCTCACTGATTGCACGAGTGCAGGTTTCCCAACACTCTTCACAGAACCAATGCAAATGTTCGTCCGCCGCAGAAATTTCGTATTCTTCACGAGTGAGGTCGGCACATGCAATGCAGACGTAACTATCGCCACCTCTCACAGATGACCATCTCATCCTCATGAGTGAAATCCCTTTTGCAATACTTACAGTTTCTGAGTGTCAAGATCAGCATGATCTTTAACTAGTTTCTTGACTGGTTCGCTTTCACTGTTTGCTGAGTTCGGTTCACCGTGAACCTTCCCGCCATCTTGGTCTGAGCAAGCTCCTACACCAAAAGTTCAAGTTCAAAATAGGGGCGATAAAATATCTTCATCATAGCCTTTCAGCTTTGTATGCGCCTTCATTATCGTATATTGTTTTTGGTTCGGGTCTTAAGCGACCCAGTTTTCTTCTTCTTTTTTTTTCTTAACTATAAAAAAACGTACCTAATATCAGTAAATGTTGATGTTTGTCGATAAGATTTTTAAATGAATTAATATTTGGTGCACGCTTTATATCAGGTGTTAGTTTATTTCAAATGGGGCTACTCTCTGACTAAACGAAAATTTCCTTATGTTAGTATTGGGATGCTGGATTTGTATTTTTATCACAACTGTTTACGTGTTATATTGGTTAGCGCAACTGAAAAAACATGACTGGTCAATATCATCAAGATTATTGAAATCTTATAAGTCTGGATTAAAACCCCCTCGTATTCTTCTTTCTTTGAGGATGGTAATTTTAGGAATCTCAGTCTTACTTCGTATGTAAAAATTGTTATGTTATGTATTAACTTTGTAGCCCTCCTCTGCACTTTCTCAATTTCTATTGACTCCTTTTTAATCTCGGATACCAAAATTAAAATTTTCCATATTCGAGGAACGGTCTTACCATTGCTTTATATAATCTAAGGAAGGTATTTTTTTTATCAAGGTAGTAAAAATTCTTTTTATAATGCCTATCATCCGAGTAGCTTTGTTTACAACATGTGTAATGTGCCTGTCAAAAAATTAAGCCTGTAAACAAAATTTACTCCCAAATCCTTTTCTTCTTCACATAGGTTATGGTAACATATTGAGTTCCAAAATTTCTATTGTAATCTAGTTTAGGGTTTTTATTACCAATGTGTAATACTTTGCATTTAGTTGGCATTAAAATATAGGTTCCATGTATTGGACCAATCAATGAGTTGATCAATATCATTTTGCATTTATGTTCAATGGTGAAACATATAAATTAGTATCATCCCGCAAAAAATCTTGCACGGCTTTTTAAAACCCATTTGGCAAGTCATTAATAAATATTGTAAACAAAACTGGTCCGAGAATGCTACCTCGTGGGATCCACTGACATCAGCCTTACTGGAAACAGATGATCCAACTTAAACATATTGTATTCTATTTCTTAAGAAATCTTCAATCCAGACGAATATTTTTCCCAATATCCCATATGAAATTTAAGTTTATTTTGTAATCTCGCGTGAGGTACAGAGTCAAATGCCTTGCGAAAATCTAAGTATAAAACATCAATACTTTCACCACTATCTATTATTTTAGTAAAATCCTCCATAACTTCAATAACTGTGTAACACAGGATCTATGTTGACGAAAGCCGTGCTGACACTTGGCATACAACTCATTCTCTTTCATATGGTTCACTATAATGGCTCTTACTATTGACTCGAGTATTTTTCAAATCACACTTATTAAGCTTACGGGCCTGTAATTTCCGGATCGTTTAGTTCCTTTTTTAAAATGGAATTACTGTTTCAGCCTTTCCCGCACTAGGGAAAATTCTCTTCAAATGGATTTTTTAATAGAGGCTCTAGCCTACATCTAAGCTCCCTTAGACTCAGATGGAATTTCTTGGGCCCCTTGGTTTATTGGATTTAGAATTTCAGTTTCTTTTAAATATTTCTAGTGAGATGCTACATCATATACTGCTTCCCTTTAGAGTTAACTTTGGTTCTATATCTGGTATTTTCATCTGTCTTCTCGTGTAAATTCACTGGCAAAAAAGTTTGTTTAAAACCTCACTTTGTCCTATCCTTTGTCATAGTATTTCTCTTGTGCCCTCAAAGGGACCTTTCCTACCCTTTGCTTTGGGTTTTTGGGCTGACCTACTTTCCAAAAGCTTTGGATTGATTAAATTCCCTGGACAATTTATTCTCGAACCCTTTTTATTGTCCTTACCCGTCTACTACATTCATTTCTATCTTTATATAACTTGGTAATCTCTCCCTTCTTTTGTCCTTAGAACTTCTAATAGGATTGTATTTCTTCCTTATGAGTTTCCTCATTTTCTATCCATCCATTTTGGTTCACCCTTTCATTTTTTTTTCTTTTTACATTGTGGGATATTCCTCTTGGCCTCGTGAATTCTTTTTTTATCAAGGGCAGCTGTTTTTTCCATTAAGTCTGGGAAACTGACCATTTAAATTTCCTTTAACTCACTCCTCATTTGTCCGATTTTCCCCATTTTTCATGTCGAAATGTATTCGTTATTACTCTTTCATGTTATCAGCCAAGTATAGTTTAAACTTAAAACTTCATGGTCAATCTTCCCAAGGGTGTCAAGTTTTCCCCATCTGAAATTAACTCTTCATTATTTCAATTCACTAGATCAGAATATCGCTCTCTGTCCTCTTCTTGTTGCTTTGACAATGTGAAATATGCTCTCTTTGCATTTATAAATTCTGTTCACTCTCTTCCAGCCCATTTCCCTTTCCAGTCTATATTTGGAAAGTTAAAGTCCCCATGTTGCACACACAGTCAAATTATTTAAAATGTCTCTTTTAAGTTTTTTAATCATTTCTTTTTCATTTTCTGCTGTTCCATTTGGACTCTTATAAATACATCCAACTAGTGTTTTCTGCCCATCCCCTGTGACAAATTGGATCCAGACACTTTCTTCAAAGTTATTTCCATTCATCTCGATGTTTAATTGTGAGTTTAGGGACTCTTTCACATATATAATTACTCTTTTGGGGTTTAAGTTGAATGTATCATAACCAGGTTATGTATCATAACCAGGTATAGAATATTTTTCTAGGTTGACAGCTGATTGATTTTTAGCTATTGCCTCTGTCATTGCTATTAACTTGGTTTGTATTCCACTAATGTTAACATTTCATCCTTTTTATTAAGAAATCCATCCGCATTACTATACAACACCGAACATTCAACAGAACTATCAACTTCTTTGGATGCAGTATTAGAACTATTTACAGAACTACTTACAGCATTTCTTCTTTTGTGGGTTGTCGGTCTTTCTTTTGGCCTTCCAGACTTGTCTACTCGACCACTTCACCCTGACAATTTTGCCACTTCTTACGCCTATGTCAGTCTCTCCCACCTCAATCCTTCTTTTGAGTTCCTGTCTCAGTTCTTTGTTTTTTGGCTCTCTGTGGGGGTGTAGTCAGGGTTTATGTAGATCCTTTTAGCCTGGTCATGTACTCCTTTGTTCAGCTGGCGTGCATTTGTCAAGATTTCTCTCTTGGCTTCAGGTGTTCGAACCTTAAACGCGCAGTAAATCTGGGTTTTGAACCCAGGTTCACTTTTCCCAAGCGAACTTTTTTCCTCGATTGTTTCATCTTCAGTGTCTGGGCATATCTTCTTTATGTTCTTTGATGCCTCCATGTAATCTTTCTGTTTTTCCTGCTCTGTCTTCCTTGTCACTTTCTTTCACATTTGTAATGATCAAGTTCCCTTTTTTCTTTTTCGATCTTATCGTCCCAGAGTTCTGAGACTTTCTTGCTCACAACATCAATCTTTTTTTTCCAGAGCTTCTCCAGTACAACCTGATTCCAGTCTACTAAGCCTTGTATCAACAGATTGAAAGCGTCCAATCAGTATGTCTATTTTTGCCTCTAAATCACCCTTTTTCTCTCCGTTTTCCTCCCTGAAAGGCTTCACATGTCCACTCAATACCTGCTTTTGTTGTTGAGTCCTCACACGGGTAGCTGAAATCTATCTGTAAGAAGAGTGCATTTTTTTGTGGACCCATTGTTTGCAGTCACGGCAATTCACACTTTCTTGGTCTTCTTCCACTGCACTGTCACATTTTGGGCAAATGAAAAACTTTGTTCTCATAGCTTTTTGGGGTGATGACATGGCTGCAGCCATGCTCCCGTTCGTATTGCTGATTCTTCTAATCGGGCTAGAATCCGAGCCCGAACGATGCTTTCGCCCTTGCCCCCCGCCTCCTCTGCACCTCCTGCACTTTGACTATTTTTCATGGCTAAATGAACGACCCATCTCTAGAAAATGCGAGTACGTCCACTTACCTCTGAATGATAAGTAATGGTTAGTAGAAACAAGGAAAATCGTGTCAGCTGTCAATGTTCTAAAACAATTTGTCAGCAACTGAACAATGAACCTTTGCAGTGAACGTAAAAGAACGTCGCCATTTTGAAACATGCGAGTTATCAGCAAAAACACAGAAATCTTATCGAAAATCCCTATCTTGACTGAAAGACTCAGATATTTCTGGTTCAATTGGACTATGAATACATCACACACAAATTGCAGCAAGAATTGATAACTTTCCTAATCTTTTTCTTGGTTTTAGTTCAACTTTTTTTCCGAGAGCTGTCAAAACTTCCCTGAGCAAGCGTCCGACCTTGACCCTTGAATTGGACACCAGGGACCTTCTAACACTTTCTCTTCCTCTTTTTCTGCCTCGAGTCGCCATCTCTCCAAAATTCTGTTAGCCCCAGAGCCCCAAAACTCTAAGCCAATAATTCGAACAGCTTTTTAAAAACTCTCGCCACTTAAAAGTCTCCAAAAACTTTTTTTTTTTTTTAACTCAGGAGTCCAATCTTCGTCCTTCCACCGATCTGTATATTTTGAACACGGTAACCTGTAAATAATTCGTCCTGTATATTTTGAACACGGTAACCTGTAAATAATTCGTCCAGTATATTTTGAACACGGTAACCTGTAAATAATTCGTCCCATTTCTATGTTTTGAGGGCTTTCTTCTTGTCATTGAAATGTTTTCTTGGCCTATCTTTACAAGTAGGAAGTCTGAATGGGGGAAAATACGTAGGTATGATTTTTTCGCTTTTCTGTATATGTTGTAAGCCCACATTGCGCAAACTGGTATAAGCAAGAAAAGGCGTAATAAATCGGGATACTAAAGCCCAGTGCCTTCAGAAACCTTTGCAATGGGAGTTACCAGATTTGTTGACTAGATGATAGTGCATGTACAGCAGCATTAAACTTGATTCCCCCCCCCCCCCCCCCCCCCCCCGGGTCGGTTGAAAGTGACGGCGGCAACGGTCGGCGACGGTCGGCGACGGTCGGCAACGTGTGTAAGCATGTGTGTGGCTGTTTGTGTGATGTTGTTATTTTACTTCTACACTTTTTTTTATATTCTTCCTTTCTTTTTGCACACATGCACGCGCGCGCACACACACACACACACACACACGCATGCACACACACACACACACACACACACACACACACACACACACACACACACACACACACCACACACAACACACACACACTTGATTTCAGAGTTATTTATTCTGATTTTCTATTTTGTTTTTAGGTGCAGTTATGTGAAGACACGTCTCGCCTGCCACACAGAGGACTTTGTGGAAAAGGCAGACACCAAGAGGGTGCAGTCAGCAACCAGGAAGACTTCTGAAAAGGCCAAAGCCCGCCAAAAAACAATAGAGGCTGCAGACCGACGCCTTAATGTATGTAACTAAAAGACTAAGCATAAAGGATAAGGGTCTTCGGCACGGGTCACGGGTCACTACTCATTTTCCAGTTTGATCCTTTTTGCTGTGGTTGTCTTTTTCTGCTCTTTTTCGTTTCCTCTGGCCGGGTTTCTTTCCTTTTGTAGGTGTTCCGGTGACATGGAAGCATGATAAGCTGCTCTGTACACAACCAGGGGCCTGACAGCTTGTCTTAGATTGGCAATGTGTTTGGTTTTCTGCATTTC
>JAFLJL010000698.1:32500-35000 GCA_018398815.1 Conus ventricosus | reverse complement strand
TCTTCCCCTGCCCCCCTCTCTCTCTCTCTCTCTCACAGTCTCTTGCCCTCTCTCTCTTTCCCGCTCTCCCTCTCTCTCTCTATTTCTCTACTAAAGGTATTTGATGTGTGTGTGTGTGTGTGTGTGTGTGTGTGTGTGTGTGTGTGTGTGTGTGTGTGTGTGTGTTTGGAGGTGCATGAGTATGTGCCTCCCTCTCTCTCTCTCTCTTGTATTAATGCTGTGGCTATTGCCGACCGTCGCCGACCGTCTCGCCGACCGTTGCCGACCGTCACTTTCAACCGACCGCCCCCCCCCCCCCCCCCCCTTTTTTTTTTAAAATTGCGATTTTTACGACATCAGAGACTCATTCTGGTAGCGTTGCCATTGATCACATAACTAATGAGGCAAATAAAGCCCTTAGCTTCATCAGAAGAAACAGACTAAACAGCAAGTCCATCAAGCAGGCTGCATACAAGGCGCTGGTGCGACCCATACTGGAATATGCTGGAACAGTATGGGACCCCTTCACTGATGAAAACGTCGAGGCAGTGGAAAAGATTCAGCGGCGGGCGGCAAGATGGGTCTCGCACCGATTCCGGCAAACATCCAGCGTTGAGATGTTCAGCGATCTAGAATGGCCAACGCGGCAGACTCGCAGGAAAAGAGCAAGACCATGTTTTACAAAATCCACCATGGCATGGCCTGCGTCAACTCCCAGTACCTTCCCCACGTCAGCGCCAGAAGACGTTCTTCACGGCGCGCCCACCACCTCCACTATGACGTCCCACAGAGCCGCACTGAATACCGTCACAAATCCTTTTTCCCAAGGACCATTCCGGAGTGGAACAGTCTTCCTGCAGAGACTGTCGGCGCCATCCCTGGCTGCCTTCCAGGCCAGGATGGCACGCCTCCAATAACCCCTCCCCCAAGAAACCCCCTCCCTCCGCCTCCCCCCCCCACTCCCCCCTATCATTGGTAACGGATTTGGCAATACCCATGGACTTCGAAAATTCTAACCTGTGTTCACTCGGGCGGAATGGAAGCTTTTTCTCTACAATTAGTGCGGTTGGTTCGTCTTGCTGTAGATGTTGGCTGCCTAAACACAAGAAGACGACCAGAAATGAATCTTACCGATTACAATGGACGATGTGCGGAAATCTGCAAAGAAAGTAACCTGTGTTAGAGCTTGCGTTCAGCGACAGTGATAGCCCCCCCCCCCCCCCCCCCCCCCCCGAGAGAGTGAATGTTAAGATGTGAGGGTGACACGGTGCACCTGTCATGACAGGCAATATTCTGATCGTTAGTCAGGCGCGCACTTCAAAAGTTTATTTACTACATTAATGATATGCCTGGTGGTGTTAGTTGTCTTGTCAAAATCTTTGAGACAAAAGTCTACACCCCCATAGAGTCTGTTGATAATTCCACTGAATTACAGAAGAGTATTGATGGACGTGCTGCATGGACAAATGCCTGGCAGATTAAATTTAACAATATGAAGTGTAAAGTTCTTCATGCAGGTAAAAATAATCCAAAGTATGATTATTATATGGAAGGTGTATTGCTTGATGAGACTAATGCTGAAAAAGATCTAGGAGTGATAATAGACCCTGAATTATCATTTGATAAACACGTTAATGAAACCATTAAAAGAGCAAATAGACTAGCAGGGATGATTGTAGGCAATATTCAGTGCAAAGACAGTGAAGTAATGGTTCCATTATTTAAAACACTAGTCAGAACGGTTATTGAATATGGCAGTGCTGTATGGACAAATTTGAAAAAAACACAGTAATCCCATCGATGATATTCAGAAGATTTACAAAAAAGATTAGTGGTCTGTAGAAGTATTCATATGAACAAAGGCTTCAGTTTTTAAGATTACCAAGTTTCGAATACAGGCGGTTATGTGGCGACATGATTGAAACTTACAAACTTACACATGGATTTTATGACATTAAAACCACTGGCACACTATTTTAGTTGAATACAGAATCTACAACTAGAGGGCACCTGTTCAAACTAACAAAAAAAAATTACTAAAACTTCAAAAGCAGCAAACTTTTTCACTAACAGAATTGTTAATACCTGGAATAACTTGCTAGTTAATGTTGTTGGAGCAGAAACTATCGACACTTTCAAAAACCGTCTTGATGAACACTGGATACACCTTATGTTTCAAACAAATATTGACTGGCATTGATCCAGAATTTTTAAAACCATGCATGTACTTTATAAAAGTGCGAGAAAAAGACCAAACTATTTCTCGCTTAAACCATATAATTATCCATATTGAGCAGGCTAAAGGCTGGAAATACCTAAAATGCCACTGACATGATGTGCCAAATCAAATAGTTGATTCATTAGATATGTTTGCTTGAACCGTATGTAATAATGACCACTTGAGCAGAAACCATAGAGCAAACAAACCTTCACTCAGCAGACATTCTCTCTCTTCGTCTTAAATGACTTAAAAAGAATTTTTATTCCCATGTCAACGCTTTTAAGTTCCGACCTTTAATAT